>QRFJ01000915.1:0-67679 GCA_006176705.1 Cocos nucifera | reverse complement strand
CAAAACCTTCCGCCCTTCCGTGGGAATTCCTTGGAAGCTCGAAGTTCGGGCCTTGTGCTGTGGGTGGTCGTAAACGCGGCCGAACTTCATTCTCTTTTTGTGAAACGGGAGAACTTTGTTTGTTGGAGCCTTTGGAGTCAGGAAGTCCTCGCTGTTTGCGCAACCGAACTTAACTTTGATGGTTCATTTCGAGCTTCGCCCGTTTGCGCCGAACTTTATGGTGAGCTTCGGGAAGTTCGGCCTCACTTAAGCCGAACTACATTCCAATGACGAGCTTCTGATGGGAGTTCGGCCCTGCTTCCGCCGAACTTCATTTCGATGATGTACGAGGAGTTCGGCCTCGCTTGCGCGGAGCTTTGTTCCGCTTTTCCGCAAAACCTTCCGCGGGAGAACTTCATGCTTCTTTGTCCGGACTTCCTTGCTTGCAGAGAGGGGGTCGGCTTTGCTTGCCCGAACTTCATTGCACCTCCCGTGAATTCTTTGCAGGGGCTTCCTTGGTGACGTACATGAGGGGGAGTTCGGCCTCGCTCGCCCTCGGGTGGTCTCGAGCGCGGCCTAACTTCATTGCACCTCCCGTGAATTCTTTCTAGAGATGACATACTTCGAGCGGGGGAGTTCGGCCTTACTTAAAGCGAACTTCACTTTATGGTGAGCTTCAAAGGGGAAGTTCGGCCTCACTTGAGCCGAACTTCATTCCAATAATGAGCTTTTCGAGGGGAGTTCGGCTTTACCTTCCGCCGAACTTCATTCGGATGATCAGCTGCACAGTTCGGCCTCACTTTATGCCGAACTTCATTCTGCGGAAGAACTTTGTTCGCCTTTGTTTGCGCCGAACTTGATTGAACCTCGAAGGGAAGTTCAGTTTCACTTGCGCCGAACTTCATTCCAATAATGAGCTTCTGAGAAAAGTTCGGCCTTGCTTCAGCCTAACTTTATTCCGATGAGCAGCGGAGTTCGGCCCTACTTATGCCGAACTTCATTCCGCGGGAGACTTTGTTCCGCCCTTGCTTAGGCCGAACTTAACTTTTTGGCGACTACGGAAGTTCGGCCTCACTTAAGCCGAACTTCGCTCCGCTTTCCCGCGAAAGCTTCCGCGGGAGGACTTCATGGAGCTCGGCTTTTTTGGCACCGGATTTCATTCCGAATCTTCATTCCGGTTTCCCGCGAGATTCTTCCATGGTAGAACTTCCTGCTTCTTTGTCGGGGCTTCCTCGATGATGAGCCTGGAGGTCGTAGACGTGGCCGAACTTCATTCCGCCTCATTGCAAATGGGGGAACTTCATCCTTCATTACCCAAACTCCCTTGACGATGGGCTCAAGTGGAGCTCGGCTTTGCTTTAGCTACCGAACTTCACTCCACCTCCAAAGAATTCTTTGCAGTAGGTTTCGTAGATGACATACTCAAGATGGAGGAGTTCGGCCTGACTTAAGCGATGAGAGCCTCAAGGGAAAGTTCGGCTTCTCTTCCGCCAAACTTCATTGATCAGGAGCGAGAGTTCGGCTTCCCTTCCGCCGAACTTCATTCGGATGATGAGCTGCGGTTTTCGGCCTCACTTATGCCGAACTTCGTTCCAGTCTCCTTGTGAAATTTTCTACGAAAGAACTTCTGCTCTCCATTTCTCCTTCCTAAGAGCGATTGGTATGCCCAAATGCTTTACCTTATGGCCGGTTCCTCGTGTCCTCATGGTGAGTTTGCTGGCAAAGTCTCCGTTGGATGTTGTCGTACGGCCAGCATCATCTCGACGGAGCCACAGACCTGACCAGCAGGTTGACCTGCCTCATGTCTGCGAGGGCTTCGTATGGAAATTAGGCTATTGGGGCTGAGACAGGAACAGACGGATCTAGCGTGTAGGCCGCCGATCGCCGAGTCGAAGCTCTCAAGGCATTTTCTCTTCGGGAGAGAACTTTAGCGAGGAAGAAGATGGATTTCCAGAGAGAGAAATCATCGTCGAGCACTCCTTTAAGAACAAGGGAACCTCGAAGGTTCATGCCCTCCTTCTAGCGCCAATCTGTTGACGCAGAAACTTATCGTCGCCAGAGTTGAGGCCGAAGAGGCTGCCGTCGGGGACCTGCAAAACAAAGTCTCGCTCGAAATCGATGGGGGGTGGCTCTGGCAAGACCCTCCGATGCTCAAGTTAGTTCCTATCAACAGGAATGGAGTGCTCGATAGAGTATAGAGGAAGAAGAAAAGGGTTTTCAGAACCTGGCGTAAAGGTATCCGGAGGGTCCTTTTTATAGAGGGAGCTTGTTGTAACCGTCCTGATCAATGCCGATCGTTATTGTCGATCGTTATTGCTGGTAAATGCCGATCGTTATTGTTGTGTAACCATAGCGAGATTGCCTGCAGGAATCCATCATAAGGAGTTCGGCTATTGAGAAGCTTGTCCATTGAAGAAGTCTATACCGGCTTCCGTAGAAACTCAGCCTGAGAGGAGGTTTTGGGGAAGTTCAGCTCCCGCAAGGGTCTGGCTGAAGTCTAGTCGCTGGGAGTCTGAAGGAGTTCGGCCCGGAGCCTGGGCGCTGGGGAGTTCGTGAAGGGAAATCCTGATTTCCCAGTCCAGGTTCGTCTAGATCTGATTAGATCAAGAGATATATTTCAAAAATTTTCTCTTGATCTCAATCAGATCTTGATATGTTTCAGATCTGATTCTTATTATTTTAATAAATAAAATAAAATAAGATAAATTAAATCAAATTTAATTTACCTGATTTGGGTAATCCTATTACCCTGTAGATGATCCTGATTGCAGCGGAAGGTTCTAGATCTTAGCCACGCAAGCGCCTGGCCTCTACCGGTATCCACTTGGGTTGGATCTGGAGATCCTCTTCTTCTCTATCACACCTCCAAAAATCAGATCTGGATCTGATCTGGAGGATCTTCAAAACTCTTTTGAAGATCTGCAGTCATCCTTTTACAGCAGTGCAGCCTTCTTGATTTTGATCGCCTTTCCTTGATCTGAATCGCACCAACCTAAGTCCAAAACTCTTTTGGACATGGAGAGCAAGGGGATAAGAGACTATGGCGTGGAGAAGGAGGGGAGAGGCAGCCTTGGGGCATGTCTAATTTTATTAGAATTAGGGTTGGGCGCAGGGTCTTATTTATAGACCTCTTGTGATCCAACTCCTCTTCCTCTCAACCAATCACAACCCTTTGTGAAATCAGATCTAAATCTGATTGGTTGGAATAGAGACCCCTGGATTCCTCCTTAGAGGGCGCCTAAGACCAGTCAAACTGGATTCTTAGTAGAACTCTGATTGGAATCCAAAAGGGAGGTGGAGTCCTTGTCCAACAAGGACTCCTAGGCGCCTCCTACTTGGGCTCACGCCACCCTTGGCGTGCGGCCCTTCTCCTTGCCAGGTTCTGGCAGGGGGACAGGCCCCCACCAGCTCTCCAATAGGTGCATGACATGTGGTCAAAAGTCAAAGGGTCAATGGTCAACGTTTGACCAGTCAAAGGTAGACTTTTGACCAAAGTCAAAGAACAAGAAATGGCAGGTGACCAAAAATGGCAGGTAATGTCTTACAAATAAGACAACCTATTCTGACTTGGACAACCTCCAGTCAGACCATATGAAGGCCTCTGATTGAGCACAAACTCCTTTGGCTCAGTCAGGACAACTTATTTATGATAGTAAAAGAAGAACGTTAGGTTCAATCGAGTGCTAGCACGATTTCCTTGAACCTAATTGAATCTCATTCAGATCAATTGAACTAGATCAGTTCAATTGATGATCACCAGATTCAAACCCTTGTTTGTGTGACCCAGTTAGGTTCAGTTCTGTATGGTAATGGGATATGTCATGATCTCTATCATAGACATCATCGAAACTCCTTTCGATGGATCAGAACTCTTCTGATTCGAACAGCTAGAATGATCGATCATCTAAATCATTCTAATTGCTCCCAAAATCCACCAGTGACACCTAGCAGTATATGGTGGCAACCCATCAGAGCTGAATGCGAACCTCTTGGTGCAGCTACCTGTGTGATTAAGTTCTTCTATCTTGAGCCCCGATCAGATTAGGGTTAAGGTAAACTCGTCAAACCCTAGTCTCTGTCATATGATGTAATCATTCGATTCGAGTCCAATGTGAAAATCTAAATAGAAACTCTTTCTATTATTTCACTCTGCCATGGCCATGGGCTTCAGGACTTGATTCTCATGATTATCATAGGGCTGCTCCTCTACCACCGAGGTAGATAGATCCCATCTTGATGCAATCCAGTTCCTACAATGAACATGCTATAGCCAACATACACCTCAGGGTTCCATATGGCTAGGAGACCGAGTAATGGTGTAGTCAAACTATAACACCCTCAAGGTGAACTGCCGATGCATCTCAGGTCAAAGAACCAGACACACTACTGCAGCATCGAGTCAGTCATTGACGAGAAGGTAGACTTCCTAATGACTACTCGAGGTGGTCACGCTCAGTGCCCTCGTTCTCTAACGAGTACCTGTACTCTCGCTCCGGTGTCTCCACACCGTAGACTCAAGACTCATCTACTAAAGAGAAGCGATCGTACACCAACCTTCCGGATCAATCACCATCCTCGTGATGATCCTATGGTCGGGAGCTGTTTATGAGTTAATAATGATTATTCATGTCTTAAATTTTCAACTCTTGAAAATATGAATTATCATTACCATTAACTCAAAGGATGTATCACAGACACTAAATACACATATGTGATAGAAAATAACCCATTTTATTAATTATAGTTAAAATTATAATTTTGCCCCTAGAAGTGTATTACAAGTGTCAGCCAATTCTGGCTTCTAGGGCACATATATCTAACAATCTCCCACTTGTCCTAAAGCCAATTGGCTACAAGTCTAAGTCCCATCTTCTCAAGGTGGGCTTCGATCTTCTGCTGGCCCAACGGCTTTGTAAGTGGGTCCGCCACATTATCTGTGGAGTTGACTCTCTTGACCTCGACGTAACCCTTCTCGAGGTAATCGCGGATGAGATGGTATCGCCGCTCAATGTGCTTGGATTTTTGGTGAGACCTCGGCTCCTTAGCAAGGGCTATGGCGCCATTGTTGTCGTAGTACAGAGGAATGGCATCTGATGGCATTACTCCAATTTCTGTAGCAAACTTCTTGTACCAGAATGCTTCCTTTGCAGCCTTTCTGACGCAGCTATATATTCTGCTTCCATGGTGGAATCTGCTATCACTGTTTGCTTGAAACTCTTCCAACTGACAGCTCCACCATTGCATACAAACAGACTTCTAGATGTCGACTTTTGATCATCTATATCAGACATGAAGTCCGAGTCTGTGTATCCTTGAACTTGGAGTTCTCCGTTACCAAAGACCAACATCATATCCTTAGTTCTTCTCAAGTACTTAAGGATACATTTTACAGAAGTCCAGTGTTCTTCACCTGGATTTGACTGATATCTGCTTGTGACACTCACAGCATGGGCTATATCAGGTCGTGTACATAGCATGGCATACATGAGGCTCCCTATTGCAGAAGCATAAGGGATCTTGCTCATGCGTTCTATTTCCTCAGGTGTGCTAGGGCACATCTTCTTGGAAAGATGAATACCATGTCTGAAGGGTATTAATCCCTCTTAGAGTTTTCCATACTAAATCCTCTTTAGTACTTCTCTATGTACATCTTTTGTGAAAGTCCTAGCATCCTATTCGGTCTATCTCTATAGACCTTAATTCCTAGAATAAAGGATGCTTCACCTAGGTCTTTCATGGAGAATTCCTTGGACAACCACATCTTGACTGATGTCAACATGGGAATATCATTCCCAATAAGGAGGATGTCATCTACATACAATACGAGGAAGACAACAGCGCTCCCACTGACCCTTTTGAAAACACATGGTTCCTCTTCATTTTTGATGAAACCAAACATTTTGATCACATCATTGAAAACGAGTGTTCCAGCTCCGAGATGCTTGCTTAAGTCCATATATGGACCTTTGCAGCTTGCAAACCTTGTGATCAGTATCACCGGATGTGAAACCTAGCGGCTGTTCCATATAGATATCTTCCTCAAGATATCCATTTAAGAACTGTCGTTTTCACGTCCATTTGCCATATTTCATAATCGAAATAGGCTGCAACAGCAAGCAATGTGCGGATGGATTTTAGCATAGCTATTGGGGAAAAAGGTATCCTGATAGTCAATGCCTTCGCGTTGACTATAACCTTTTGCCACTAGTCTAGCCTTGAATGTCTCCACATTCCCATCTGCACCAATCTTTCTCTTGAAGATCCATTTACACCCAATAGGTACTATACCTTCTGGTGGATCTACCAAGGTCCAGACTTGGTTTGAGTGCATCGAGTCAATTTCTGACTTCATTGCCTCAAGCCATTTCTCAGAGTCGATATCTGATATCGCCTCATTATAGGTTTTGGGATCATCACCATGAACACCATTACCTATGAGGAACATTTCCTCTACGTCCTCTGAAATAATACCTAAGTATCCTCTCAGGGGGATGGGAAACTCTTTCCGATCTATGAGGTGGAGGAGGTAGTGTTCTGGATTGGCTCAACCTGATTTGGTTCTATTTGGTCCTTAGCTCGTTGCTCTTGTGAGACTTTCTCATCAAGCTTGATCTGCTTTCCAATGCCACTATCTTGAATAAACTGTTTTTCAAGAAAGATGGCATGTCGACTCACAATCACATTGTGATCTTCTGGAATGTAGAAATAATATCCTAATGACTCTTTAAGATATCCTATGAATCGAGCTCTAAAGGACCTAAAGTCTAACTTGTCCGCTTGTTGTCTTTTGACATGAGCCGGACAACCCCAAATTCTGAGATGACTCAGACTTGGTTTCTTATCGTGCCATATCTCATACGGTGTGGTAGGAACGATTTTAGAGGAAACCCTATTCAGTAAATAGATTGAAGTTAACAATGACATATCCCCAAAGGAAAATCAGGAGGTCTGTGAAGCTCATCATGGATCGAACCATATCCAATAGAGTCGATTTCTCCGTTCTGAAACCCCGTTGAGTTGAGGTGTTCCTGGTGGAGTCCATTGAGAGACTATGCCATTTTTCTTAAGATAGTCTAGGAATTCCCGATTAAGGTATTCACCTCCTCGATCTGATCGAAGAACCTTAATGGGTTTTCCAGTTTATTTTTCTACTTCATGTCTGAATTCTTTGAACTTTTCAAAGCTTCAGACTTATGTCTCATAAGATACACATACCCATACCTAGACAGATCATCGGTAAAGGTAATGAAGTAGACAAAATTGCCTCTAGCCGGCACATCAAATGGGCCGCACACATCAGTATGTACTAGGGCAAGGAGATCTGTGGCCCTCTCCCCATGTCCAACAAAAGGGAGTTTAGTCATTTTGCCTTGAAGACAAGATTCATTAAGTTGGATATGACTCAAAAGTCAATGGACTCAATAGCCCATTTTTCTCCAATTTGTTAATCCTATCTTCTGCTATATGACCTAATCTTAGGTGCCATAGATATCTATCGTTTGGACTATCCCTAGGTCGTTTGGCATTCACGTTTTGCTCGATAATTAAAATAGGTACATCAATATGTAACTGATAAAGACCATTAATAAGGAAACCACTTGCAATTTTATTTCTTTCATAAAGAATGTTACAATGGTCCTTAAGAAAACTAATTACATAGCCTTCTATGTGCTAAGGCATGAAACAGAAATCAAATTCCTGCTTGCTGCAGGCACATTAATAACAGTCTTTTAAAACTAAATCTAAACCAGATGGTAGTCGAAGAGGGTATGTTCCCACGGCTACTGCAGCAACTCTTGCTCCATTTTCGACACGTAGGATCATCTCACCATCCCTCAGCCTCCTGCTATCCTCAAGACCTGCATAGGAAGTGCACAGATGAGCACTAGAACCAGAGTCAAGCACCCAACTGGATGCAGAAGAAATCGTAAGGTTAGACTCAATAACGAGCATACCTCCAGAAGGACCTTCCTTCTTGTTCTTCAGGGTGGCCAGGTAAGTAGGGCAGTTCCGCTTCCAGTGGCCGTCGCTGTTGCAATGGAAATACTTTCCTTTGTCATCGGCCTTTTTCTTCGGTTCTGCCTTCTTTCTTCTTTGATCCTTCTACCTTTTGCTTTTAGAGACTTCTTTTTCTTTCCAAAGACTTTCTTTTGGAAGAAGTCCATTCCATAGCAAGTACTGAGCCTTTAGAACCTTTCATAGAAAGCTCAGCGGTAACCGGAGCAAATTCATAAGTCGGCCAAGGAATTTTGAAGTTTATGCATATGGTAGTTCATGATGAACTGCCCATATGCATCAGTCAAGGATTGCAGAATTATATCATTTCTGCAATCCAAGTCCAACTTCACTTCGAGCTTCTCAAGCTCTTCCATGTCCTTTGATCATCATCAGAACAATGATCTTGGACTGATGCCCATCACGCATTTTTAGCCTTGAAAAGTCATTTAGTGACTTGATATTTGGCTGTGCGACTTGTTCACCAAACATCTCCTATAGGTGAGCCAACATTTGGCGAGCAGTCTTGATATCCTTCATGTTGGCGCTGGAAGCTCATCAGACATCGAGCCCAACATGTAATATCTGGCCTTATTATCTTCGTCAATCCATTTTTTCAGAGACGCTCTCTGTTCAGCGGATGGACGAGCTGGTAAGGTGGGAGGGTCCTGGTCCAATACATGAGTTAACTTCTCGGAACCCAAAATAATTTTATAGTTCCTGAGCCAATCTTTATAATTGGGTCCAGTCAGTCTATGTGTGTCCAGGATACGTGCCAGTGGGTTGGATGCAGACATTTTTCCTATAGAGAGTCAAAGATTCTAGTTAGATACTGTAATTTTGACTTGACCAATTTATTTAGAGAATTTTATTTTTAAATAAATTAGCTCCCACTATTTTTTTGGATCCCTACACTCCCTCTGTAGAGATGCGAAAATCTCCACGATTAATGATTTCTAGTGGGTGGTGCGGTCTCACCAACTGACTCATCACCTCACCTAACAGTTATTGGTGATGGGTTAGCCAATGAGTGAACAACTCTTGTTCAATGATTCTCTAATCATGGTGCACCCAAACTTGATCTCTAATTCATGAATCTCACCGTATCCGGAATATTGATCCACTCCTTAGTTAAGTCAGACCCACCATTTGCATAGACTGGATTCCTAATTGAGTCTCTCACCGTATCCGGAATATTGAGCCCAACTCATCCTCCAGCCCATAGCATCCAATGCCTAATAGACATGGTTGCATCTTTTCGGTGCAACTGAGCCACTGTATCCAGTCGAGAACAATCAACCCCGGAAAGGGCCCGCACATCTACAATGGTGGAAGACCTCAGACTTAATCTTTTCTTAGAGAAAATTGATTCAGGTCTCATTAAACTAGACTTGACTTAGTCATAACAATTATGACTAACCTAGTGGCATGGGTTAGCTCGGATTATTGACCACCTCAGATCAGAACTGTGTCAACAGATATGGCCAGGTAAGTGAGACCGGTGGAAGGAATATGCCATTAACTCGTACAAGAATGCATTCAGGTCGAGTAGCTTCCAATTAAAAATCAGTCGGTCGTCTATGCCAAACTTACCTTAGACACCAAATTGTTGAGCCAGAACCAATTGGGTTAGCCTACAATCCAGACTCTAACCTCTGAGCCTAATTAGGTCTTGCTTGATCGTGACTCGATCTTGACCCAGACTTAATCCTATTAGGCTGGTCAATTTAAGCATTGTTGATCCCATCTAACCAACTCTTGATTCGGTTTGATCAACCGCTTAGACCTAATTGAGCTACCCAAGCCCGAACCCAATATTATGAATATATCTTAGATCTAAAATTCTTAATTTTAGATCTAATAATATTTCATAATCTTAATTCTTAATTAAGTTTAGGGTTCAAAACAAAATATGCACAATAAATCCTAGGGTTTCAGGATCTAGGGTTTTGCAGAAAGTAAGTTTTGGATTTCTGATTAAGGACGAACACGCAGCACCCCTACACATCATAAGAACACCCCATCGAATGGAAAGAGAGGGCCTTTAAAACCTTCTTCGTTCTTATGATCGGACGGCCAAGAGGAACGCCTTAATCAGGAACATTCAATACTACAAAACAATATCAGATCTATATCATATATCTCATATATAAATCAGATCTAATTATGGCATATTTTGCATACATCTCATGTATCATAATCATGCATGTTTTCAGATCTAAATTATCTCATAATAATCTAAAAAATTAGATTTAAATTGATCTTATCAAAATAAATTCTAATCTAGACAATTATGTAGAACTATTCTACAACTAGTCTAGACATGCATCAATCATATCTCATATGATATTCAAAAATTAAATAATTTTATTTGCTATTTTTTAGATATTATTATAATACTTATAATATCAAAAAATAGTAAATAAAAAGATCTAAAATATGATTTAATCAGATTAAATCAAGAACATGCAAGACTATTCTATAGAACTATTCTATTCTAGAACTAGTCATGCATATCTTCTAATCTTAGATCCAAATTATTTAATTTTAATTTTTTCTAATTTCAGATCTGATCACATCTCATGTGACATCTGAAATCACTTATTTTTTGATTAAAATAAATTCAAAATTAGATCTAAACAATTTTAGAATGATGGCTCTGATACCAGTTGAAGGGAAATCCTGATTTTTCGGATCAGGTTCGTTCAAATCTGATCAGATCAAGAGATATATTTCAAAATTTTTTTTGTTGATTCTAGTCAGATCTTGATATGTTTTAGATCTGATTCTTATTATTTTAATAAATAAAATAAAATAAGAATAAATTAAATCAAATTTAATTTACCTGAATTTGGGTAATCCTATTACCCTGTTGATGATCCTGTTTGCAGCGGAAGGTTCTGGATCTAGCCACGCAAGCGCCTGGCCTCTACCGGTATCCACTCGGGCTAGATCTGGAAGATCCTCTTCTTCTCTATCACACCTCCAAAAATTAGATCTGGATCTGATCTGGAGGATCTTCAAAACTCCTTTTGAAGATCAGCAGTCGTCCTTTTGCAGCAGTGCAGCCTTCTTACTTTTGATCGCCTTTCTTTGATCTGGATCGCACCAACCAAGGTCCAAAACTCTTTTGGACGTGGAGAGGAGAACGAGAAGAAGCTTTGGCGTGGAGGAGGAGGGGAGAGGCAGCCTTGGGGCGTGGGGTTTTCAATTCTCAATTGAATTTAAACTGAGTTGGGCGCAGGGTCCTTTTTATAGACTAAGCTTATGATCCAACTCCTCTTCCTCCCAACCAATCACAACCCTTTGTGAAATCAGATCTAAATCTGATTGGTGGGAATAGAGACCCCTGGATTCCTACTTAGAGGGCACCTAAGACCAATCAAAGTTGGTTCTTAGAAGAACTCTAATTGGAATCCAAAAAGGAGATGGAGTCCTTGTCCAACAAGGACTCCTAGGCGCCTCCAACTTGGGCACACGCCTAGGGTGGCGTGCGCCCTTCTCCTTGCCAGGTTCTGGCAGGGGGACAGGCCCCCACCAGCTCTCCAATAGGTGCATGACATATGGTCAAAAGTCAAAGTATCAATGGTCAACATTTGACCAGTCAAAGGTAGACTTTTGACCAAAGTCAAAGAACAAGAAATGGCAGGTGACCAAAAATGGCAGGTAGTGTCTTACAAATAAGACAACCTTTTCTGACTTGGACAACCTCCAGTCAGACCATATGAAGGCCTCTGATTTGAGCACAAACTCCTTTGGCTCAGATCAGGACAACTTATTTATGATAGCAAAAGAAGAACGTTAGGTTCAATCGAGTGCTAGCACGATTTTCCTTGAACCTAATTGAATCTCATTCAGATCAATTGAACTAGGATCAGTTCAATTGATGATCACCAGATTCAAACCCTTGTTTGTGTGACCCAGTTAGGTTCAGTTCTGTATGGTAATGGGATATGTCATGATCTCTATCATCGACATCATCGAAACTCCTTTCGATGGATCAGAACTCTTCTGATTCGAACAGCTAGAATGATCGATCATCTAAATCATTCTAATTGCTCCCAAAATCCACCAGTGACACCTAGCAGTATATGGTGGCAACCCATCAGAGCTGAATGTGAACCTCTTGGTGCAGCTATCTGTGTGATTAAGTTCTTCTATCTTGAGCCCCGATCAGATTAGGGTTAAGGTAAACTCGTCAAACCCTAGTCTCTATCATATGATGTAATCATTCGATTCAAGTCCAATGTGAAAATCTAAATAGAAACTCTTTCTATTATTTCACTCTACCATAGGCCATGAATTTCTGGACTTGATTCTCATGATCATCATAGGGCTGCTCCTCTACCACCGAGGTAGATAGATTCCATCTTGATGCAATCCAGTTCCTACAATGAACATGCTATAGCCAACATACACCTCAGGGTTCCATATGGCTAGGAGATCGAAGTAATGGTGTAGTCAAACTATAACACCCTCAAGGTGAACTGCCGATGCATCCTCAGGTCAAAGAACCAGACACACTACTGCAGCATCGAGTCAGTCATTGACGAGAAGGTAGACTCCCTAATGACTACTCGAGGTGGTCACGCTCAGTGCCCTCGTTCTCTAACGAGTACCTGTACTCTCGCTCCGGTGTCTCCACACCGTAGACTCAAGACTCATCTACTAAAGAGAAGCGATCGTACACCAACCTTCCGGATCAATCACCATCCTCGTGATGATCCTATGGTCGGAAGCTGTTTATGAGTTAATAATGATTATTCATGTCTTAAATTTTCAACTCTTGAAAACATGAATTATCATTACCATTAACTCAAAGGATGTATCACAGACACTAAATACACAGGTGTGATAGAAATAACCCATTTCATTAATTATAGTCAAAATTACAATTTTGCCCCTAGAAGTGTATTACAAGTGTCAGCCAATTCTGGCTTCTAGGGCACATATATCTAACAGTTCGGCTGCTGGACAGGAGTTCGGGGAGCTCGGCCGCTAAGAGGGTTGGAACAAGCTCGGCCACCGGGGTCTCGGTCGAAGCCCGGCCGCTCGGAGTCCAAAGGGGCTCAGGCGATAAGTAGTTCAGCCGCTTGAGGAGTTCGGCCGCTAGGGGCCGGAAGGATCTCGATCGGCTGAGAGAATGGTCGCTTGAGGAGTTCGGCCGCTAAGAGTCTGAAGCTCGGCCGCTTGATAGTTCGGTTGGTTGAAAGACTTCGGCTGAGGCTCAGCCGCTGAGAAGCTCGGTCGGATGTAGTAGTTCAGCTAGGACGCGTCCGCTGAAGTTCTTCCACATTGACCACATCAGGCTGGGACCGAACTTGACTTTGGCAGGCGCGGGATTTATCCCCAATAGGTCCCATTAATTTGTCATGGTCTAACAATGATTGGAGCGATAGGTTAGTGGCTATGTCTGCACAAAAGAAAAATTAAACCTAATTAGTATATGAATTATTAATCCTAAAGACTTGGACTTCAGTCTAAAGGTCCTCCTACTATTTTATATGAATTGATAGCCTCTACCTCCAATTTGAGGAATTACTCTAATTTCTTAGTGGGTACTAGAATTCACATAGACTACACATGAGCCCAACTTTGGTTGGTCAACCCATGTGCACCTATGGGTAGATTCAAAATCAACTATTTCTCTAAACAACTTCTAGTAATATTGATTTTACCCCATAGACCTAATCAGTAGGCTTTGGCCTCCACTAAAAAAGGTTCGGTTAGGTCCAACCATTAACATGACTACATTTGGTCTTATCTAACCAATAAATGATTAGGCCCGACTTTGGTCGGCCAACCTAACCACCATCAGAAAGACTTAACCAAATTATCATTTTATGAATGATAATTTTATTAGTCAATGATCACCAGGCCTTTAGGCCTCCAATGATCATTATACTAATGAACCCATTATCACTCAATTTAATGGAAGGCTATGATTTAGTTATCTATATAACTATTTTATTTTTAAAGATCTAATAATTTTAGAAAATTTAGTTAACCAATTTAAAAAAATTTAGGGAGCCAATTTCGATCCTCCCACTGATTTTACCAAGTCAAAAAAAAATCTAATCTAAGCTAGCATTAAGAGTACCTAAATCAGTCAGACTGATTTACCTAATAGACATAGGTGAGTCCGAATCACCAAGTGATCTAATCAAAATCTAACTCACCATGATGGCTAGATAAGCGAGATCAGTGGAAGGGATAAGCCATTAACTCGTTAAAGACCAAATCAGTGTGAGTAGCTCTCAATTAAAAATCACTGATCAAACTGCCAAACTTACCTTAGACACCATTCGGTTCATTAGTTTTTATTTGACCAACCTAGTAATTTCGGATTCGACCGCATAGACTTGAATCAAGTTCATTTGGTCTTTATTAAAGATATGGACTTGACCAACTACAACTATTGTATTGAGTCTATAGAGTCCTTGACCTAATCTAAATTAATATTTAATTAGATTTGATCAATTACTCTAAATTAGTCCATCTAACCTTAGGTCTAATCTAATTTATGGACCTAATTCAGCTAACCCAATAATCCACAAATTTATGGTTAATGACTTAGAGTCTTAATTCATAATTCTGGACACTAAATCATTATACTTAATTTTTAATTAAGTTTATGGGCTGAGGGTTGGGGTTCGATATTTTGAAAATATTTTTAATTTTGAAAGGTTCTTTACAACTTAGCATTGTTCACCAATTAAGTTGACTCATTTCAAAATTAAATCATCTCAATTTAAAAACAACACTAGTTGTAGGGTTTAATCTGAAACTATGTACACTACATAATCATGAAATCATGAATCAAACTTTATCTAATTATATATTTATGATCATAAATTAGATTAAAGTCTAATATAATTAAATCATAAAAATATTAAATCAAATCTAGTAATTTTATGATTAATGATATAGATTAGTAACGTACCAGGACAACCTTTTAAATGTAGAGATAAACCCTATAGCAGGACAACCTGCAGTCCGTGCGATCTAAATTTTATTTTTTTAGATCTAATTATTTTAATTATTAGATCAATATTTAGATCAAATCTAAATTATTAATCTAAATATGTAAGCATATCATGTTTAAAGAGCCTTGCTCTGATACCATTTGAAGAAAATAGTGTAGGATTTACCATGCTACTTTCGAAAAATATTTCAAAAATAGCAATGATGCAGCAAAAAATAATTAATTTAATTAATTATCTATTGATCATATCAGATTATTTAACCCTATACATTAGGATCTAAACGTAATATGCATGCATACATCAATAGATCTAAAAATAAAACTATGTAATAAACTGTTTACTACATCTACGTGTTCAGAATACAATATCTTTTCGTGGGTAGTTGATCACCGCAATCTGAGTCCATTGGATAATGCTATAGTATCATGTCATAACTGCATATGTGTTCGACCTCTATGGTTGGTCCACATGGAGCTTCTGATCCCGATCAACCCCATTGGAGTGCTAGCTCCTCATCGAGGCCTTCGATGGTTGATCACGATCGATCTGATTGATCATATATTTTTTTATTTTTTAAAAATTATAAAAAATTAGAACATAAATATTAGAGGATGATGAAGATGTGTTTCAAATTTGGTGGAGATCTGATGCTCACAGCACTCGATCTCTCCACCTGAACCTAGATTTCTAAATCTATGATTTCACTCGGCCCAAAAATCCTAACACACTAAAAATCCTATCACACCCTCTCTGTGTAGACTTTTTCCATGAAATAAGTTTTTATGGAAAGATAATTTTTAGTTCTATAATCCCTATTTAGACTATATCTAAAAATAGAATATCCTTAGAGGTAAAAATCATAAGAGAAGAGAGGCATAAAGGAAAAGGAAAGTGCTGCAGGATCCTATTCACCTTCACTCCAAGATTTGTTATGCCTAGAGTTGATGCCCAAACACTCTAAAATTTTTATCACATAATTATAACTCCTCCTATATGCAAAAAAATTATTATAATTTATTGACATGAATACCATGGGAAAATAGAATGGAAAATGATAAGGGTCGAGTGGTTGAGAGGTTTTAACCACTCACTTGATTTCAAATATCAAATTAGCCTCTTATCCTTATCCAATGCCCCCTCCCTTATGTTTAACACATAGAAGGACTCTCCTTCTATATGCATATTTTTATTACTCAAAAAATATTCGACAAACAAAAGTGAGGGCATGGGAAGCAGAGTGGAAAAGTCAAAAATGGTGGACGCATAGGAGAATTTGAATTCAAACTTCATTTGACTTGGTCCTAATTGGTTTCAACCAAACCAATTAATCTAGATCCAATTAAATCAAGTTAAACCCAACCAAATTAGTCTTAGTATAATCTAATAAAATTCTAATTAAATTAAAAATTAATTAGATCTATGTTCTGATCAAATCGGGGTCAAAACTCCCATAGCAATTAGGTCATCTCATGACCTGATCGGATCAAATCTAATCGAATCAAATTCAATCGAACTTGATCGAATCCTAATCACTCAATCAAATTAAGCTAATCAGTAATTAAATTGCTAATTAATCCTCCAAAAATATTTGAGTCCAATTCGAATGGGTTACTGGGCAATAGAGTCCTATCAACATGAAACTCTTGAAGAGTCCTAAATTAGTGAGACTCTTGAATCCAGTGTCCCAAATGAATCAAACTCACGATCATACAGTTCCAGACTAGTGAAACTCTTGATCAGAGAGTCCTAGATGAGTAGGACTCAAAATTTTAGTCCAATAGGACTCTTGGTCATAGAATCCCAGTCTAGTGAGACTCTTGACCATAGTATCCTAGATTATCAGGACTCATGATCAGAGAGTCTCAGTCAAGTAGGACTTAGAGTTTCAGTCTAGTAGGACTCTTGGTCATAGAATTCCAATCCAATGGGACTCTTGACTATAGAGTTTCAGACCAATGGGACTCTTGATCAGCCATCAGATCAGATAGAAACTCCTAATGTGTGTGACCCCGTAGGTCCGAACCTAAGCTGATAGCATAGAAATCAATTTCTATACTAATCGAAGTGACCATCTAGCAATGGTACCCAAAATTTAGATAGGTCGAATAATTGCAATCACAACATTCAGAACTTATGTGAATATGGTTACCGTATAATTTATCCCTATGATCTCTATGTAATAGATGACTCAAGGTTAGACTGTCAACCCTAGAAAATACATCCATGTTATGTCTCAAAGCAATTAGTCCTATGACTCCTCATTAAGACTACCCTGACCAAGATTTTGCTAAATTAAAATACAATTGAACACAGCTCCTAACATCAGGAGTGGTCAATTCCATCTTGATACATGCACCAATTTCATAAATACTTGACTGTGCCCAAAAATCTTTCGTTACTGAATTAGAAATTCAGATAGTCCGACACCAAAATATAATTAGTTGCTTGGAAGTCACCATGGTGATCTCAAGTCAGAGGGATATTTATATCCATTTTCCATCGAAGCTAATCTTGATAGAAAAAAAGCCCCAAAGTTGGTCACATTCAGTGCAGATGTACTCATACATCTTACTTGCATGCCATATCAGTGTCTCAATACTCCTTGATTATGAGGACAATCAATCTATATGGCACACAATGATCTATACTTGATAAACATTATCATCCTAAGTAACAATATAGCATTTGATCATAAAATATTTAAGGACTAAATGATAAATCCTTCTTTGTCGAATCTTGATAGTCCTAAGGACTTCGTTACAACATAGAAGTTCATTAGAAGACAACAAAATTTATGATGAAAAATACCAAAATAATTTTTATTAATTTATAATTCATGTATAATTATAAATATATGGCCCAACCATCAACAGACTGACGATTGACTTTAGAACACATTTCCAACACTATGATGTTGAGACATCGGAGTAAGAGTATAGGTACTTATTAAGAACAAGGACACTGAGCGTGACCACCTCGAGCAATCATAAGGGAGCCTACTTTCTCATCGATGACTAGCTCGATGCTGTAGTTGTATATCTGATTCTTTGATCTGAGATGCATCAATAGTTTACCTTAAGAGTGTTATAGTTTGACTACACCATAACTCAGTCTCCTAGCCATTTAGAATCCTAAGATGTATG
Organism: Cocos nucifera; assembly: GCA_006176705.1. Lineage (NCBI taxonomy): Eukaryota > Viridiplantae > Streptophyta > Magnoliopsida > Arecales > Arecaceae > Cocos > Cocos nucifera. The sequence goes on along the minus strand of QRFJ01000915.1, from coordinate 49,576 downwards.
TTGGCTATAGCATATTCATTATAGGAATTTGATCGCATCAAAATGGGATCTATCAACCCTAGTAAAGGAGGAGTAGTCCTATGATGATCATGAGATCGAGTCCTAAAGCCCATGGCCATGATCGTGTGAAATAATAGAAAGAAGTTTCTATTAGGATTTTACATCATACTCGAATCGAATGATTCAATCATATGATAGGTGTTCGATCTGATGAGTTCATCTTGACCTAAATCCTATCGAAGCTCATGATAGAAGAACCCAATCACATAGATGGCTGCACCGAGAGGTTCGTATTTGGTTCTGATGGATTGCTACTATATATTCTAGCTATCACTAGTAGATTTTAGGACCAATTAGAATTATCTTGATGATCAATGATTCTAATTGAATGAATCAGAAAGAGTTTTGATCCATCAAAAGATATTGCGATGATATCGATGATGAAGATCATGACATATCCTATTATCATACAGAATTAAATCTAACTAGATCACACAAATAAGGGTTTAGGTCTGGATGTCATTAATTAGGCTAATATGATCCGATTGATTTGGTTTAGACCCAACTTGGTTCAAGAAAATCATGCTAGCATACGATTGAATCTATCTTTCTCCTTCTATGGACTTCCTGGTTGGTCTAGACTATGTCAAAATTTATTTGGCTCATCTAGGAACCCTGTATGGCTTTGTCCTGATCTGACTGAACTTTATTCTGATCAGATCAGAGCTTGTCCTAGTCAGATCAAGGCTTGTCCTAGTCTCATATGATGAGGACCAGGACAAGATCATATTTGACCTGGTCTTTGCAGGAATTAAGGGACTAGGGCCATGCACCCCCTGGAGTCTTTCTTGGGGTGCGCACCCAGGCAATTTTGGAGAGAGAAAGATGGCGCATGCCAAGAGTGCACCCCTTGTGCATAAGTCTAGGAAGTTAGGAGGTTGGCCATTCAAATTTGTTTGACTAGGTCAAATGAGTTTGAATAGTTCAAACTCTTAGGGAGAGAGATTATCTACACCAACTCTACATTATCCAAATAATATGGTGCCAAATTTCTTCTCATTTTGTGTGACAAAATGAGGCAAGAAATCTAATATGGGGCATAGGGTTTCACAAGGAGTCCTTCTGCTTCTTAGCTTTGACTCGTTCAAAGTCCAAAAGCCATAGGACTCTAGGTTTGTCTATAAATAGGTTTGTCTATAATACCAAGTACATTATGGCTCTTAGCCTATTTATTTCAAAATCAATGGAAAGGTCATTAAATATATGTCCTAAAAGCCAATCTAACTAACACATTTATTCTTTCTAGAATATAGTTTTGTACTTGACTTTTTTATTTATTAATAAAATTGGATAGTTTTCTTTCATTCATATTGTGTATATATCCATGAATCATCTAAGGAATTAATAAGATGATGACACATATTCTCAAGAATTGAGAATTTAAAGTATATGTCATTGATGATTAATTCATGAATTGCTTTCGATCGATGGATCTTCATGGGGATGGTGTTTAATCTGGATAGATTGGTGCATAGATCACTTTTCTTTGGATAGACGAGTCTCGAGTATACAGTCTAAAGGCACTGGACCAAGAGTGCATGTAGTTGTTAGAGAACGAGGGTAACGAGCATCACCAATACGAGAAATCAATTGGATGTCTATCCACTCATCAATGATTTGCTTGATGCTACAGTAGTATAAATAGTTCTTTGACCTACGGTGCCTTGACTATTTGCAATATGATTACTGTAGTTTAACTGCATATACAATGGGTTACCTAGCCATATATAGTCTTACAGTATATGTTGGCTATAGTAGATTTATTATAGGAGTAGGATGTGTACCTAAAAAAGATCTATCGATCTTGATAGATAAAGAGCAGTCTTATGTGATCTATAAGACTGAGTTCAGAAGACCATAGCCATTGTAGTGTGAATGATGGAAAAATATTTTCATGAGATTTCACATAAGAACTTGAGTTGAATAAATCTTATATATGATAGATGATAGGATTTGATGAGTTTTTTATAACCTCCATCTTGTCGGAACTCATGATAGAAGAACTGAATCATACGATAACTTTACCTAGAGGTTCATCTATTCTATTCTGCTGGATTGCCATTACATACTACAAGGTGTTATTGCTGAAGTATGAGACCAACGAGAATTTTTTTGATGGTCAATAATTCTCAACTATCTAAATTGAAATTATTTTAATCTATTAAATGGAGTTTCAATAATATTATTGATAGTGATCGCAACATATCTCACCACCAGATAGAATAAAATCTATGGGGTAACATGCAAAAAAAATTAGTCTAGGATTTGATATTAGGCTTAAGAAGCCTTAATTAGGTAAAGATTTATGAAATCATAATAGGTTTAGATTTTTCATACTAGCACATGGTTAAATCCAAATCTTCTTGAAACTTAGATTCTTTTGGATGAGCAGTTAACTAGTCAAATCATACTAAGATGGAGAACCAAGTGTTGGAACGCCCAACTTGATTTCACATGAAAAGTAAAGGAGGCCATCTGATCAAACTCAAAAACTTTCATAGCCATCCGATCATGCACTCCACACAAAAAACCACCAGTAAACCATGTAATATTCTCCTAAACCACTAAGGGTCCATGCCACAAAAAACCACCTGTAAACCATGTAATATTCTCCTAAACCACTAAGGGTCCATGCCTCATGCATGGACTATGTGACCGCCCTATGGACCATGCGGTCATGCATCATGAACTGCATGTTGTGCACCCTGAACCATGTTGTCGTGCATCCTGGGCCGTGCCTGTGTGCCTGAAACATGCGCACCTACAGGCCGCACCCGCCTGCAAGCCATATGTGCTTGCAGGCTGCTTCACATGGGCTTTGCTATGGGCTTCTCCATTTGCTGTGGGTCGAATTTGAGGCACCAAAACTCAACACGGGGCACATTATGGCTCTTAGCTGATTTATTTCAAAATCGATGGAAAGGTTGTTAGGTGCATGCCCTAAAAGCCAATATAGCTGATACATTTATTATTTCTAGGATATAGATTTATACTTGACTTTTTATTTATTAATAAAATTGGATAGTTTTTTCTTCATTCATATTGTGTATATGTTCATTAATCATTCAATGAATTAATAAGATGGTGACAAATATTCTCAAGAGTTGAGAATTTGAGGCATGTGATTAATTCATGAATTGCTCTTGATTAATGGATCTTTATAGGGATAGTGTTTGATCTAGATAGATTGGTGCATGGATCATTTTTTTTTAGATAGATGAGTATTGAGTCTATAGTATGGAAACACTGAAGCAAGAGTGCAGGTGGTTATTCAAGAGTAAAGATAACGAGCATGACCAACATGAGAAGTTACTTGGATGTCTATCCACTCGTCAGTGATTTGCTCGATGCTACAGTGGTGTGAATAATTCTTTGATCTATAGTACCTCAGCTATTCATAATGGGATTACTATAGTTTGACTATATATACACTTAGTTATCTAGCCACATGGAACCTTGCGGTGCATGTTGACTATAATAGATTCATTATAGGAGTAGGGTGTCCATCTAAAAGGGATCTATCAATCTTGATAGATAAGGAGTAGTCCTATATGATTTATGAGACTAAGTTTAGAAGATCATGACCATTGTAGTGTGAATGATGGAAAAGAATTTTCATGAGATTTCACATATGAATATGAGTTGAACAAATCTTACATATGATAGATGATAAAATTTAACAAGTTTTTCATAACCTCCATCTTATTAAGACTCATGATAGAAGAACTGAATCATATGACAACTGTACCTAGAGGTTCATCTATTTCATTCTGCTGTATTTCCACTACATACTGCTATATGTCACTAATAGATTGTGAAATCAATGAGAATTATTTTGATAGTCAAAAATTTTTTGTTGGCTGAATTAAAATTATTCCAATCCATTAAAAAGAGTTTCAATAATATTGTTAATGGTGATCATAATATATCTTACTACAAAATAGAATAGAACCTATGGGATCACACACAAAAGAAAATTGGTCTAAGATTTGACATTAGGCTTAAGAAGTCCTAATTGGATAAAGATTTATGAAATCCTAATAAGTTTAGGTTTTCGATACTAGCACATGGTTAAATCCAAATGCCCTTGAGACTTGGACTCCTTATTGGATAAGAAGTTGACTAATCAAAGCAGATTAAGATGGGGAACCAATTGTTGGGATTCCCAATTTGATTTCACATGAAAAGAAGAGGGGAAAGAGGTGTCCAAAGAGTTGCACACCCAAAGGAGGAGTCCTTTTATATTAAGGCATTGACTGATCAAAGCCTTAAGCCCGTAGGACTTGTTTAGATCTATTTAAACTTTGAATCTTAAGAGTTATGGGATAAGTTCTCATAGATCCATCATGAGATCTGATCCCATGCCCCACCTAGCCTCACACCCCTTGTCTCTCTCATGCGCTCTCTCACTCATGCAAAGAATGGAGGCATCCTTTCTATTGCAAACCCAAAAAGGAGAGAGAAAATTGGATTAATCTCTCCTTTCTCTTTTGCATCTTTATCAAGAGTTGGTTCAAGTTGAGGGTTGATTTCAAGATTGGTGTGCGCCGATTTTTCTTGGAGCAAAAAGATCAAATCAAGGGAGTATCCGAGACCTTTCCTGTGTGGATGCTTGTAGAAACTAGACATGTGTGTGGCTTCAACGAAACCCGTGAAGACATCCACAATCATTGAATCACAGTAAAGGTCTACCCATGCAAGGTGAAGATCTAATCTTCATAATTTTAATTTACATCTCGATCTTAACTATGAGGGATCCTATTTTTGAGATACGATATCATGCCTACATGTGTGTTTTAATCAAATTTTATTCTGCTAAATTTTATTTTAATCATGCATGCATGTTGGATTCCCTTAAAGAGCCACCCTCATATACTTATGTTGCCTAGCTAGACAACCCAAGAGGGGGGGTGTGAATTGGATTTTTTTAAAATTTTAGAGCAAGTATGTGTAATAAAAACTATTTGAATGCTATGTGAGAGAGATGAAAGAGCAATAAAAAGTAGAGACAAGAGCACAGACACAAACAAAATATTTTTATAGTGGTTTGGTGCACTTCCAGCATCTATATCCACTCCCCAAGCAAGACTCTTGGAAATTCCACTATAATCCTGCAAGATTATAGTCGGATAGTTTTTTTGGACTCACTATCTAAAAATTCAATTGGTTTTTCCAAAGGTCCACCAACCACAACCCTTATAATAAACAGACAGATCAATCCGAAATAATGAATGGGGAGAAAAACCCCAATATTCAAGTTTCAGCCCCTGCTGAAACCAAGTACATAGAAAGAAAAAGAAAGATTTTAGAACAAAGATTGCTCCTTTAAATGAGCAGAAAAGTTGTCATTGCAGTTCGTTGGAAGCCTCTTTGAGTACTTGGAGTTATTACACTTGAGGGCTCTTCAATGCTTGAGAGAACTATTTGATTGAAGAATGAGTTTTCATTGGAAAATAGGGCGTACGTTCCTTTCTCTCATTTTGCTTCTTTTATTCATCGAAAATACATCTTCTTTCTTTTATATCTGGTGCATTTTCTCTCATCTAGATATGATTGAAGTTCAAAAAAAGTGAAATTCGACTATTGTAAAGCAGTAAGTAGTCGTTGGAACTGAGAAAATCTAACCTAAAATGCTCCGCTGAAAAGTTATCCCCATATCTCGAGACCTCTCGATTTATCTCAAGATGTCTCGCTAGATTTTGAGGCTTCTCGATTTGATTAGGAGACCTCTCACCTTCAGTCGCTCAAAAAATAGCTTTCTGAAAAAATTGAATCCCCTAGAATTGAGAGCTCTCGGTTCTGAACGAGATGTCTCGTCGGAATCATGAGACCTCTCGAGAATCCTACAAGACCTCTTGCACTCAAAGCACAGAAACTAAATTTCTATTTTCTAAGATCGAGAGCTCTCAAGATTAACTCGAGACCTCTCAAAATCATGCCATAAGCTTACTTGGGCATGCCAGTTCATACAAGAGCTCTCAAAAAAATTTTGAGATGTTTCGAAAATTGCTCCAAGGCTATTTGAGAGAATTTTTGCTACCATTCAAGGAGGTTTGATTTTCATTTGAGTTGGACTTCATGTAATTCTCATTTTGGTCAAAGAGCTCTCTTTTTTCTGACAAAAGAATACTTGAAATACAAAATATTAGTAATCATTTGCTTTAATATTTGGTCATCATCAAAATTACTTAGGGATTCAACAATCTCTATCGTTTTGATAATGACAAAACATTAAGCAGTTCATAAAAAGAATGTAAGCGGTATGTGTATCATGTATTAATGAATGAGAGTATGTAAAATTCTTTTTTATTGATGCTTTTTCTTAATATATTCTCTTTTGATTTGTATGGGATTAAATAATGTTCTTTTATACATTTACATATTTCTCCCTTAATGTATGCTCTTTTCACTTAATTTTTGTCTCCCTTTTTGTCAGCATCAAAATCACATAATTGAGACACATAATTGAGAGAAGTAGACATTAAAGAAGTCAAGAATATAATTGAAAAGGTTGATTTCATTGCATAAGATTAAAATGACAATGTTGTATATTGGTTTACAAAAAAAAAAGATCTATACCAATATACTCAAAAGTACACTAAGTAACAAACAAAAATAAGTAGGAGAAGCTAAACCTATTCCTCATTAGAGAAAAACTCTATGATTGGTTTAGAGAAAGATTTAGGTCTAGAAGAGGATAAGTGAGGTGCAAGTCTAGGAGATGGTGAGGGTCTAGAAGTGGATGGCATCCGAGATCCAAGGCTGCCAATCTGATCCATAATCTACCACAATGATGAAATAAGGACTTCAGCCATGGTGCACTGAATGATGATGTTCTCCTCTAGTCTTTGTGCAATTCTGGCAATCTTGGATGGAAGAAGCTCAATCTGAGTTGATGACTCATGTTGCTCCTCCAAAATTTCAAGCTTCTAAGATAATCCACTAAATTATTGGCTAAGCATTTCAGTCTGACCTTCAGAAGATATTCTTTGTTCTTCAATGCTCACCAATAGTTGATGCCTTACACTGGGGAGAAGATCAATAAACTTTTTAGACACTTTTTGAACTACTTCCTCTACCACCCTTTCAATTAAATTTTCTTGATCAAAAGAAAAGGGATAATGGTGGAGGAGGTGGAGATCTGTGCTCCTCAGGCTCATTTATATTAGCAACATGTTCATCTGCCCTTACCCATCTATCATCCTTTTTTACAAATTTCATTCTATTCAAAGATTCCTCATTTATGTAGTCAGTGTGTGCTAACTTCTTGAAGTCTTCACCTTCTAGATTAACGTGAAAATTCTTAAAAATCAGAGTGAAGATCGTCCCATAGGGCAGACAGGCTTTGCTTTTGTTGGCTATGTCCTTTAACTATTGAAGCATTAGAGATGGAAAGCTCATGGGTGTTCTGGTTACCATAAAGAACATAACAGCCAATTCTTTCTTCCTAAGCCAGTCATGTCTTCCTATCTTTGAAAAAATTATGTGGCTCACAATGCATTGTAATAATCTCATTTCCACTGAGAGATGATGTGAGACCAATTGTTGATTTTCATCAACATTTTCTCCTTCCAAAATGCATTTTAAAGCTTCAGTTTTATTCCTCAAATTTAGATAACAATCTCTAGATCTGGGTACTTCTAAGAGTTGCCCTATTTTTCTCTCATCCAAAGAGATGTGTACTTCTTTAACAACAGACTCTATTCTTAACCCATGCTCAAAGCTAATGTTCTCAAAGAACTCTCTAATTAAGTCCAGATAGACATTTACCTCAAGAGTGCATAGCTTCTCCCAACCTTGCTGCCTGATCCATGACCCAATGTGGAAATGTTTCCTATCTAGGTATCCATTGTCGACACATCGATCTATTGGAACAGTCTTTATGGCGATGAATAGATGAGCATGAGAAGAAGAGGTGGATGCAGATTCTTGGGCCATATCCTGCTGTCGCTTTACCCAAGCTTCAGTCGAAGGAGTGACGGACGGTATTCGTGCAATGAAGGTTCTCTTCTTTGATTCGGATTAGGATGGAATGAGCAATAGAATAGTGTTTCAAGGAGTTTGGAGGAGTGGATGGGAGTTTGGAAGAGTTTTGAAGGAGAGGTCTTGAAAAAATGAAAGGAGCAAAAGAGAGAGGGGACCTCTTGGAAGTTCAATTAAAAAGGACCCCACAAAATTCAAGAGCTCTCATCTTAAAGACGAGATGTCTCAAAAAATTGAGAGCTCTTGCTTTTAAAGTGAGAGGTCTTGAAATACAGTCGAGAGGTCTCGTGTATAAACTGAGACTTCTTAAGCACACAAAAAAAAATGAAAAAAATGAGAAATTCAAGCCAACTTTTCTTGATTTCTCAAGATTGAATGAGTGTTTAGGATGAAAAAGGGGATCAAAAGATAGTCCAATAAATTCAATATTAAATATTTTTATAGAGGATCACATATGTCAAGTTCACCCCTAATTTTTGAGAATCTATCTTCATTTAGAGGTTTTGTAAAAATGTTAGCAAGTTGATTTTTAGTTGATACAAATTCTAGTATAATGTTACTATTTTGAACATATCTCTTATGAAGTGATTGTTAGATATGTGTGCCGTAGAAGCTAGAATTGGCTAACACTTATAATACACATCTAAGGGCAAAATTATAATTTTGACTATAAATAATAAAATAGATTATTTTCTATCATAGTGTGTATTTGAAAGTGTCTGTGATACATCCCTTAAGTTAATGGTAATAATAGTTCATATTTTCAAAAGTTGAAAATTTAAGACATGAATTTATTATTAACTCATAAAATTCTTTCGATCGTAGGATCATCATGAGGATGGTGATTGATCCAGAAGGTTGGTGTATGATCGCTCCTTTAGGATAGATGAGTCTTGAGTCTACGGTGTAGAGACACCAAAGCAAGATTACAGATACTTATTAGAGAACGAGAGCACTGAACGTGACCACCTCGAGCAGTCATCAGAAAGTCTACCTTCTCATCAATAACTGGCTCGAAGCTATAGTAGTGTGCCTGATTCTTTGACCTGAGGTGCATCGATAGTTCACCTTGAGGGTGTTATACTTTGACTATAACATAACTCGATCTCCTAGCCATTTAGAATCTTGAGGTGTATGTTGGCTATAGCATGTTCATTGTAGAAATTGGATTGCACCAATAGAGGATCTATCTACCTTGGTAGATGAGGAGCAGCCCTATGATGATCATGAGAATTAAGTCCATAAGCCCATGGCCATGGTAGAGTGAAATGATAGAAAGAGTTTCTATTAGAGTTTTTACATCGGACTTGAATCGAATGATTAATTCATATGACAAAAATTAAGGTTTGACGAAATCACCTTAACCCTAATCCAATCGGAGCTCAAGATGGAGGAACTTAATCACACAGGTAACTGCACTGAGAGTTTCATTTTCAGTTCTGATGGATTGCCACCATATGTTGCTAGGTATCACTGATGGATTTTGGGAGCAATTAGAATGATTTGGATGATCGATCATACTAGTTGTCTGAATCAAAAAAGTTTTGATCTATCGAAAGATGTTTTGATGATGGCAATGATAGAGATCATGACATATTTCATTACCATACAAAACTGAACCTAATTGGGTCACACAAATAAGACTTTGGATCTACATATCATCAATTAGACTAATCCAATTCAATTGATTTGAATAAGATTCAATTATGTTCAAGAAAATCGTGCTAGCACACGATTGAGCTTAATATTCTCCTTCAACAATCATTAAAAGTTATCTCGACTGAGCTAAATATGTTTGGACTCACTTAGAAATCTTTACTTGGTCTAACTGAAGCTTGTCCAGATTAGAAAAGAATTATTTTAATTTATAAGATAAATTTGAGACAACACCTGCCATTTTTTATCACCTACTAAATCTTATTCTTTGACTTTGGTCAAACATTGACCTTTGATGCTTAGACATCTGTCCATATGTCATGCAACCATAGGAGAGTAGATGGAGCTTTATCCCCCTGCTAAAAGGAGGAAAGAGAGGGGGCGCACGTCTAGGAAGGCGTGCACCCAAAGAGGATAAAGATTGGAGTCCCATATGGATGGGACTCTAGTTGCTTCATGCTCTCTACTTGGGTGGCGTTAAAGACTCTTCTTTGACCAGTCTTGGCACCACCTAAGGAGATTTGTGAGGGACACTAATCTGATTAGATCAAATAATGTCATTTCATCAATCAGATTTAGATCTGATTGCATGAAGAGCTGTGATTGGTCGGGATGATGTGGCACTGCATGGCGCAGCAGGGTCTATATAAACCCTATCTATGCCCAAAATTGAGCGCTTTTACCCTTTTCCCATGCTACATAGCTCCTCTCTCTCCTTCTCCATGCCTCCTTTAGATTCTCTCTCCTCTCCATGTCCAAAAGTTTTGGGCTTCAGTTTGGTGCGATCCAAGCAAGAGAAAGACGACAAGAAGGCGAGAGACAACACCCGATCTTTAAAAGGTGTTTTGAAGATCTTCAAGATCAGATCTAGATATAGTCTTTGGAGTATGGATTGAGAAGAAGAAGATCTCTAGATCTAGCCTGAGTGGATATTGATAGGGGCCAGGCACTTGCATGGCTACATCCAGAACCTCAGGCAAACATCCTAATCATCATAGGGTAACAGGATTACCCATAATAAGGTAGAATTAAATTAGATTCAATTTATTTTATTTTTATTTTATTCTATTAGATTAATAAAATTAGATTTGAAGAGTCTTAGATTTTATTTATATCTAATAAAAAATTTTTAAAATATTTCTCTTGATCTAATCAGATCTGAACGAACCTAATCCAGAAAATAGGATTTTTCCTTCAACTGGTATCAGAGCCAAGTTCCAGAATTATTTAGATCTAATTTTAATATAATTTTGATCTAATAATTAGATAATTTTAGATATCATATTATATGTGATTAGATCTAAAATTAAAAATTAAAAAAATTAAATAATCTAGATCTAAGATGTATGAGATGCATGACTAGACTAGGAATAGAATTATTCTATGTGTAGTCTAGGATGATCATAGTTTTAATTTGATTAACTATAATTTTAGATCTATTTATTTACTATTTTTTGATATTATAAATATTATAATTAGATCTAAAAATAAAAAATAAATTTATTTAATTTTGTTCATATGAGATATGATAGATGCATGTTTAGACTAGTTGTAGAATAGTTCTACAAAGTTGTCTAGAATAAATTTAATTTGATATGATCAAATATAAATTTTATTTTTTAGATATTTATGAGATAATTTAGATCTAAAAACATGCATGATATGATACATGAGATGTATGCAAAACATATTTTTAAGTTAGATCAATTTTATATATGTGATATATATGTAGATCTAACTAGTTTTGTAGATTCATCATATTTCTGATTAAGACGTTCTCCTTGGCCGTCCGATCATAAAAACAAAGAAGAATTTAAAATCCCTCTTCTTCCATTCAATGGGATGTTCTTATGATGTGTAGGGGTGCTATGCATTCATCCTTAATCAAAAATCAAAAACTTATTTTCTACAAAATCCTAGATTCTGAAATCCTAGAATTTTATTTACATATTTTGTTTATAAATCCTAAACTTAATTAAGAATTAAGATTATGAAATATATTAGGTCTAAAATTAAGAATTTTTAGATCTAAGATATATTCATAAAATTGGGTTCGGGCTTGGGTAGCTCAATTAGGTCTAGCGATTGATCAAACTGAATCAAGAGTTGGTTAGATGGGATCAAGAGTGCTTAAATTGACTAGCCTAATAGGATTAAGTTTGGGTCAAGGTCGAGTCACATGAGTGATCGATCAAGTTAAGACCTAATTAGGCTCAGTGGTTAGAGTCTAGATTGTAGGCTAACCCAATTGATTCTGGCTCGATAATTTGGTGTCTAAGATAAGTTTGGTAGATACGATCGACTGATTTTTAATTGAGAGCTATTCGACTCGAATGCATTCTTATCGAGTTAATGGCATATTCCTTCCATCGATCTCACTTATCTGACCATATTTATTGGCTCAATTCTGATCTGAGGTGGCTAATAATCTGAGCTAACCCATACCACTAGGTTAGCCATAATGGTTATGACTATGTCAAGTCAAGTTTAAAGAGATCTAAATCAAATCTTCCTAAAAAAATATTAAGTCTAAGGTCTTCCATCATTGTAGATGTACGGGCCCTTCCCAGGGTTGATTATTCTTGACTGGTCGTAGTGGTTCAGTTACACCAGTAAGATGCAACCATGTCTATTAGGCATTGGATGCTATGGACTGGAGGATGGATTGGGCTCAATATTTTGGATACAATGAGAGATCCAATTAGAAATCCAATCTATGAAAATGGTGGGTCTGACTTAACTAAGGAGTGAATCAATTTCTAGGTATGGTGAGATTCATGAATTAGAGATCAAGCGTGGGTGCACTATGATTAGAAGATCATTAGATAAGAGTTGATTACTCATTGGCTAACCCATCACCAATAAATGTTAGGTGAGATGATGAGTCAGTTGGTGGGACTGCACCATCCACTAGAAATCATTAATCATAAAGATTTTTGCATCTCTACAGAGGGAGTGTAGGGATCCGAGAAAATAGTGGGAGCTAATTTGTTTAAAAATCAAACCCCAAAATAAATTGATCAAGTCTTAATTATAAAATCTAACTAGAAATTTTGACTTTCTATAGGAAAATATTTGCATCCAACCCACTAGCCCATATCTTGGACACCCATAGACTGATCAGACTCAATTATAAGGATTGGCTCCAGAACTTCAAAATTATTTTGAATTTTAAGAAGTTAACTCATGTATTGGACTAGGATCCTCCAACCTTACCAGCCTATCCATCCACTGAACAGAGAGCGTCTCTTGATAAATGGATGGATAAAGATAACAAGATCAGATACTACATGTTGGGCTCGATATCTGATGAGCTTTTGTACCAACATGAAGATATCAAGACTGTCCGCCAAATGTTGGCTCACCTGCAAGAGTTGTTTGGTGAACAGAGTCGCACGGCCAAATATTAGATCACTAAATAATTTTTTAAGGCTAAAATGCATGATGGGCAATCAATCCAAGATCATTATCTGATGATGATTAAGGACTTGGAAGAGCTTGAGAAGTTCGGAGTGAAGTTAGACCAGGATCTGCAGAATGACATAATTCTACAATCCTTGACTGATGCATATGGGTAGTTCATCATGAACTACCATATGCATAAACTTCAGAGTACTCTAGCTGAACTAATGAACATGCTGGTTACTATTGTGCTTTCTATGAAAGATTCTAAAGGCTTAGTACTTGCTATGAAATAGACTTCTTCTAAGAGAAAGTCTTTTGGAAAGAAGAAGAAGACTGTGAAAAGGCAAAAGATGGAAGGTGGAAAGAAGAAGAAGGTAGAGCTAAAGAAGAAGGCTGCTGACAAAGAAAAGTATTTTCATTGTAACACAGACAGCCACTGGAAGCGGAACTATCCTATATACCTGGACATCCTGAAGAATAAGAAGAAGACAGGTCCTTCTGGAGGTATGCTCATTATTGAATCTAACCTTACGATTTCTTCTGCATCCAGTTGGGTGCTTGACTTCGGTTCTAGTGCTCATTTGTGCACTTTCATGTAGGATCTTGAGGATAGGAGGAGGCTGAGGGATGGTGAGATGATCCTATGCATCGAAAATGGAGCAAGAGTTGCTGCTGTGGTCGTGGAAACCTACCATCTTCGACTACCATCTAGCTTAGATTTAGTACTTAGGGATTGTTACTATGTGCCTGCTGCAAGCAGAAATTTGATTTCTATTTCATGTTTAGCATAAGAAGGCTATGTAATTAGTTTTCTTAAGGACCATTATAATATTCTTTATGAAAGAAATAAAATTGTAAGTGGTTTTCTCATTAACGATCTCTATCAGTTACATATTGACGTATCTATCTTTAATGTCGAGCAAAATGTGAATGCCATAAGATCAAAATGATGTAGGGATTGTCCAAATGATAGGTATCTATGACACCTAAGGCTAGGTCACATAGCAGAAGATAGGGTTAACAAATTAGAGAAAATCGGGCTATTGAGTCCATTGACTTTTGAGTCATATCTAATTTATGAATCATGTCTTCATGGCAAAATGACTAAGCTCTCTTTTGTGGGACATGGGAAAAGGGCCACAGATCTACTTGCTCTAGTACATACTGATGTGTGTGGTTCATTTGATGTGCCGGCTAGAGGCAACTTTGTCTACTTCATAACTTTTATCGATGATTTATCTCGGTATAGATACGTGTATCTTATGAGATACAAGTCTGAAGCTTTTAAAAAGTTCAAAGAATTTAGATATAAAGTAGAAAAGCAAACTGAAAAATCCATTAAGGTTCTTCGATCAGATCAAGGAGGTGAATACCTTAGTCGAAAATTCCTTGACTATCTCAAGTAAAATGGCATAATCTCTCAACGGACTCTATCTAAAATACCTCAACTCAACGGGGTTTTAGAACGGAGGAACCAGACCCTATTAGATATAGTTTGATCCATGATGAGCTTCATAGATCTTTCTGATTTTTTTGGTGACATAGTCTGTTAACTGCTATATATATATTGAATAGAGTTCCCTCTAAAATCATTCCTACCACACCGTATGAGATATGACAAGGCAAGAAACCAAGTTTGAGTCATCTCAGAATTTGGGATTGTCCGACTCATGTCAAAAGACAATAAGTGGACAAGTTAGAGTATAGATTCTTTAGAGCTCGATTTATCCTAACGTGTCATTAGAATATTATTTCTATATTCTAGAAGATCATAATGTGATTGTGAGTCAGCATGCCATCTTTTTTGAAAAATAGTTTATTCAAGATAATGGTATTGGAAAGCAGATCAAGCTCGAGGAGAAAGTCTCATAAGAGCAACAAGCTAAGGACCCCATGGAACCAAATTAGGTTGAGCAAATACAATCACTACCTCCTCCACCTCATAGATCGGAAAGGATTTTCCATCCCCCTGAGAGATACTTAGCTACCATTTTAGAGGAAGTAGAGAAAATATTCCTCGTAGGTAATGGGGTTCATGGTGATGATCTCAAAACCTATGATGAGGTGATATCAGATATCGACTTCAAGAAATGATTAGAGGCAATGAAGTCAGAAATTGACTCGATGCACTCAAACCAATTCTGGACCTTGGTAGATCCATCAGAAGGTATAGTACCTATTAGGTGTAAATGGATCTACAAGAGAAAGATTAGTGTAGATGGGAATGTGGAGATATTCAAAGCTAGATTAGTGGCAAAAGGGTATAGTCAGCACGAAGGCATTGACTATCAGGATACCTTTTCGTCAGTAGTTATGCTAAAGTCCATCCATATATTGCTTGCTATTGTAGCCTATTTTGATTATAAAATATGGCAAAAGAACGTAAAAATGGCATTCTTAAATGGATACCTTGAGAAATATATCTATATGGAACAGCCACTAGATTTCACATCCAGTGATGCTGATCACAAAGTATGCAAGCTGCAAAGGTCTATATATGGACTTAAGCAAGCATCTCAGAGCTAAAATACTCATTTTAATGATGTGATCAAATTATTTGATTTCATCAAAAATGAGGAGGAACCATGTATTTTCAAAAAGGTCAGTGGGAGTACTATTGTCTTCCTCATACTGTACATGTATGATATCCTCCTTATTGGGAATGATATTCCCATGTTGACCATAATAAAAATATGGTTATCAAAAGAATTCTCCATGAAAGACCTAGAAGATGCATCCTTCATTCTAGGAATTAAGATCTATAGAGATAGACCAAATAGGATGCTAGGTCTTTTATAGAAGATGTACAAAGAGGAAGTGCTAAAGAGGTTTAGCATGGAAAACTCCAGAAGGGGTTTGGTATCCTTCAGACATGGCATTCATCTCTCTAAGAAGATGTGCCCTAGCACACTTGAGGAGATAGAACGCATGAGCAAGATCCCTTATGCTTCAGCAATAGGGAGCCTCATGTATGCCATGTTATGTACACGACTTGATATATCCCATGCTGTGAGTGTCACGAGCAAATATCAGTCGAATCCAGGTGAAGAACACTGGACTTCTATAAAATGTATTCTTAAGTACTTAAGAAAAACTAAGGATATGTTGTTGGTTTTTGGTAATGGAGAACTCTAGGTCCAAGGGTATATAGACTCAAATTTTATGTCTGATATAGATGATTGAAAGTCAACATCTGAGAGTCTGTTTGTATGTAATGGTGGTGCTTTCAATTAAAAAAGTTTCAAGCAGACAGTGATAGCTGATTCCATCATGGAAGCAGAATATATCGCTACGTCAGAAGTTGCAAAGGAGGCATTCTGGTATAAGAAATTCACCACAGAAGTTGGAGTGATGCCATCAGATGCCATTCCTCTCAACTATGACAATAATGGTGCCATAGCCCTTGCTAAGGAGCCGAGGGCTCACCAAAAATCCAAGCACATCGAGCGGCGATATCACCTCATCCACGATCACCTTGAGAAGGGTTATGTCGAGATCAAGAGAGTCAACTCCGTAGACAATGCGATAGATCCACCACAAAGCTATTGGGCCAATAGAAGATCGAAACCCACCTTGGGAAGATGGGACATAGATTTGTAGCCAATTGGCTTTAGGTCAAGTAGAAGTTTATTAGATATATGTGCCCTAGAAGCCAAAATTGGCTAATACTTATAATACACATTCAAGGATAAAATTATAATTTTGACTATAAATAATAAAATGGGTTATTTTCTATCATAGTGTGTATTTCAAAGTGTCTGTGATACATCCCTTGAATTAATGATAATAATAGTTCATATTTTCAAGAGTTGAAAATTTAATATATGAATTTATTATTAACTCATAAAATGCTTCCGATCGTAGGATCATCATGAGGATGGTGATTGATCCAGAAGGTTGGTGTACGATCGCTTCTTTAGGATAGATGAGTCTTGAGTCTATGGTATAGTGACATCAAAGCAAGAGTACAGGTACTCATTAGAGAATGAGGGCACTGAGCATGATCATCTTGAGCAGTCATCAGAAAGTCTACCTTCTCATCAATGATTGGCTCAAAGCTGCAGCATTGTGTCTGGTTCTTTGACCTGAGGTGCATTGATAGTTCACCTTAAGGGTATTATAGTTTGACTATACCATAACTCGATCTCTTGGCCATTCAGAATCCTGAGGTGTATGTTCGCTATAGCATGTTCATTATAGGAATTGGATTGCATCAATAGGAGATCTATCTACCTCGATAGATAAGGAGCAGCCCAATGATGATCATGAGAATCAAGTTCATACGCCTATGGCTATGGTAGAGTGAAATGATAGAAAGAGTTTCTATTAGAGTTTTTACATTGAACTTGAATCGAATGATTAATTCATATGATAGAAATTAGGGTTTGACGAGATCACATTAACCCTAATTCGATCGGGGCTCAAGATGGAGGAACTTAATCACACAGGTAACTACATCGAGAGATTCATTTTTAGTTTTGATGGGTTGCCACCATATGCTGCTAGGTATCACTGATGGATTTTGGAAGCAATTAGAATGATTTGGATGATCAATCATACTAGTTGTCTAAATCAGAAAAGTTTTTATCCATCGGAAGGTGTTTCGATGATGGCAATGATAGAGATCATGACATATCTCATTACCATATGAAACTGAACCTAATTAGATCACACAAATAAGAGTTTGGATCTGGATATCATCAATTAGACTAATCCAGTTTAATTGATTTGAATAAGATTCAATTAGGTTCAAGAAAATCGTGCTAGCATATGATTGAGCCTGATATTCTCCTTCAACAATCATTAAAAGTTGTCTCGATTGAGTCAAATATGTTTAGGCTCACTCAAAAAATTTTACTTGGTCTGACTGGAGCTTGTCCAGGTCAAAAAAGGATTGTTTTAATTTATAAGATAAATTTGAGACAACACCTGTCATTTTCTATCACCTACTAAATCTTATTCTTTGACTTTGGTCAAACGTTGACCTTTGACACTTAGACATCTGTCCATATATCATGCACCCATAGGAGAGTAGATGGGGCTTTATCCCCCTGCTAAAAGGAGGAAAGGGAGGGGGCACACGTCTAGGGAGGCATGCGCCCAAAGAGAATAAAGATTGGAGTCCCATATGGATGGGACTCCAGTTGCTTTATGCTCTCTACTTGGGTGGCCCTAAAGACTCTTCTTTGATCAGTCTTGGCACCACCTAAGGAGGTTTGTAAGGGATACTAATCTAATTGGATCAGATGATGTCATTCCATCAATCAAATTTAAATCTGATTGCACAAAGAGCCATGATTGGTCAGGACGATGTGGCACTGCATAGCGCAACAGGATCTATATAAATCTTGTATGTGCCCAAGATTGAGAGCTTCTACCCTTTACCCATGCTACATAGCTCCTTTCTCTCTCCTTCTCCATGCCTCCTTTAGATTCTCTCTCTTCTCTCCATGTCCAAAAGTTTTGGGCTTCAGTTTGGTGCGATCCAAGCAAGAGAAAGGCGATAAGAAAGCAAGAAGGCAGTACTGCTGCAAGAGACAACACCCGATTTTAAAAGGTATTTTGAAGATCTTCAAGATCAGATCTAGATCTAATCTTTGGAGTACGAATTAAGAAGAAGAAGATCTCTAGATCCAGTCTAAGTGGATACTGGTAGAGGTCAGGCACTTGCATGACTACGTCCAGAACCTCAAGCAAACATCAAAATCATTACAGGATAATAGGATTACCCATAACAAGGTAGAATTAAATTAGATTTAATTTAATTTATTTTTATTTTATTTTATCAGATCAATAAAATTAGATCTGAAGAATCTTAGATCTAATTTGGATCTAAGAGAAAATTTTTAAAATATCTCTCTTGATCAAATCAGATCTGAATGAATCTGACCTGGAAAATAGGATTTTTCCTTCAGTGATGTCTAATTTCAATGTGTTTGATTCTTGAATGTTGAACAAAATTTTTTGTCAAATTTATGGCACTAGTGTTATCACACCTAATGGGTATCTTATTTTGCTTAATTTTAAAATCGTCAAGTTGTTGCTTGATCCATAGTATTTGAGCATGGTAACTTCCCGCAGCAACATATTCGGCCTCGGCTGTTGATAGTGCTACAGAGTTTTGCTTCTTACTATACAAAGAAATCAAGTTTAACCCTAGAAATTGGTGAGTTCTATCGATACTCTTTCTATCCATTCTACATCCTCCATAGTTTGCATTAGTGTATCCTATCAATTCAGTAGAGGATTGTTTTGAGTACCAAAGTCCTAAGTTGTGTGTGTAAATTAAATATCTAAAAATTCTCTTGACAGCTAGTAAATAAGATTCTTTAGGATTAGATTAAAATCTAGCACAGATGCAAATACTAAATAATATATCAGGCCTACTTGCAGTTAAATAAAGTAGGGATCCAATCATACCTCTATAGAGCTTTTTATTTATGGTCTTATCATTTTCATCTTTGTCGAGTTTGCATGAGGGGCTCATTGGTGTGTCGATCTCTTTTTTATTTTTCATGCCAAACTTTCTCAGCATTTTCTTGATATACTTCATTTGGCTAATGAAAATACCTTCCTTTGATTGTTTGAGTTATAGTCCAAGGAAGAAGTTCAACTCTTCCATCATGCTTATTTTAAATTCACCCTGCATCAACTTCGCAAACTCTTGACAAAGAATTTTATTAGTAGCTTCGAATATGATGTCATCTACATATATTTGAACTACAAGAAGATCATTATTTTTCTTTTTCAAAAATAGTGTGGTATGTATACTTTCTCTAATAAAATTATTTTATAATAAAAATTTACTCAATCTCTCATACCATGCTCTAGGTACTTGTTTAAGTCCATATAGTGCTTTATTTAATTTATACACATGATTAGAAAGTGAGTGATTTTCAAAGCTAGGTGGTTGTTCTACAAATACTTCTTCAGTGATATAACCATTCAAGAAGTCACTCTTTACATCCATTTGAAATAATTTAAAGTTCATGTAGCAAGCAAAAGCAAGTAATAATCTAATAGCCTCTAATCTTGCTATAGGAGCATATGTTTCATCAAAGTCAATTCTTTTTTCTTGATTATATTCCTTAACAACTAGTCTAGCTTTATTTCTTAGAACATTACCATATTCACCTAATTTGTTCCTAAATACCCATTTTGTGCTAATTATAGGATGGTCAAGGGGTCTGTTTACAAGAGTCCATACATTGTTTCTTTCAAATTGGTTTAGTTCATCTTGCATAGCTAGCATCAAATTAGAGTCTTTTTCAACTTCTTCTATGTTCTTAGATTTTATTTGTGAAACAAAAGTAAGATAATCAAATGTATCTTTAAAAGAAGATCTAGTTCTTATCCCTTGTGAAGGATCACCTAAAATTAATTCTCTTGGATGATTATGTGCATACCTCCACTCCTTAGATAGATCTCCATGTTCATTAGATGCTTCATTTTCTCCATCCTTATCTTGTTCAATAGTCATTGTAGATTTACCTTTATCACGAACGTTGTTGTCCTTTAAGTTTAGCTCCTTCATTTTATCTTCAAGAATTCCTGTATCATCATCAAAACCATCTTTCTTTCTCGAAGATTCATTGTTATCTTTATCAAAAATGACATGGATTGATTCTTTAATAACCAAAGAATCTTTGTTGAAGACTCTATATGCTTTACTAGATATAGAGTATCCAAGAAAGATATCCGCATCAATCTTAGCATCAAATTTTCCTAGATTATCTTTACCATTATTATGAATGAAGCATTTGCATCCAAAAATGTGAAAATAATTGATATAACGTCTTTTTTCCTTTTCAAAGCTCATAGAGGATTTTCTTTAAAATTGGACGAATAGACACTCTATTTAGGATGTAACATGCTGTGTTTATGGCTTCAGCCCAAAAGTTTTTGGATAGATTCTTTTCACACAATACGGTACGGGCTATATCAACTAAGGTTCTATTTTTTCTTTCAACTATTTTATTTTGTTAAGGAGTTCTTGGTGCAGAAAATTATGTTCTATACCATGTTCATTGCAGAAATCTTCAAAATATTTATTTTCAAATTTCATGCCATGATCACTATGGATACATACTACAATTGAGTTCTTTTCATTTGTTATCTTCTTATAAAATTTTGAAAATATTAAAAAAGCTTCATCTTTGTGTGCCAAAAATAAAAGCCATGTGAATCGAGAAAAATCATCAACTATCACTAGACCATACTTCTTTCCTCCTAGGCTTGTAGTCCTAGTGGATCTAAACAAATCCATATGAATCAATTCAGAGGCCTAGAAGTTGAAATCATATTTTTAGATTTAAAACTACCCCTAGTTTATTTTCCAAATTGGCAAGCATTACAAACATGGTCAAATTTAAAATTAAGTTGTGGTAGCCCCTTAACTAAGTCTTTGCTAAGTAGTTTAGATATAGTATGCATGCTAGCATGACCTAACCTACAATGCCAAAGCCAACTAGTTTCTTTGATGTTAGCATTCATTGCAACTAAGCATTGATCATTCTTCATGGCAATTTTATCAAGATTTACCATGTAGATGTTGCCACACCTAAATCCAATGAATTTTAAACTATCATCCATAGAACTAGATACTTTGCACAAAGAAGATTCAAAGAAAACTCTAAAACCTTTATCATATAGTTGACTAATAGTAAGCAAGTTATGTTTTAAATTATCAACTAACAATATATTATCTATAATGATAAAAGGAGTAATCTAAATTTTACCATAGCCAATTATTTTGCCTTGTCGTTGTCGCCAAAGGTGACTACTCCTCTTTCTTTCCTTTCTAAGGTGAAAAATTGCTCCTCATCATCTAACATATGCCTTGAGCAGCTGCTATCCAAATACCATTCGTGTTTAGATCTTTGGGCTATAAGGCATTGCTGCACAAATAATCAAGTGATAGTTTTAGGTACCCAAGTCTTCTTGGGTTTTTTTGGCTTAGTGGTTATGGTTTCTTTTGGAATCTAAATTATTTTAACTTGTTTTCCACTAAATTTTCTAGTATTACATTCAAATGCCTTATGTCCTATTTTTCTACATTTAAAGGAAGTGATATGTGAAGTGCTAATTGATGTGGGTGTAGTGAAAAAAATCTTTAGAAGCTTAGTTTTGTCTTTAGATTTATATCCTATTTCGACTTTATCATAAACTCCTCTTTGATTGTTTAAAATTATTTATAATTTTTTAGAACTACAAGTAAATTTATCAATAAAAGATTTTAGTTTATCCAATTCATCCTTTAGGATTTTGTTTCTTCTTTCAACTTTTTATGGTTACTGATTACCTTTTTCTTTTTTCTAAAAGAGATTGAGTCATTTTCTTAAGATTTTATTTTTTTGTACTAATCCTTTTAAAATCTTTCATTAAGTCATAAAAAGCATCTTGAAGCTCATCAAAAGTAAAATCTAAGTCAAGAGTGGAGGATACCTCATCATCTTGTGCTATGAAGCACAAGTTTGCTTCATTTTGGTTTTCTTCCTCTAAGCTTGACTCGTCACTGTCGCTCCAAGTCGCTAACATAGCTTTCCTTTTTGTTCTTTTTGGCTCCTTCAACTGAGGACATTCAACCCTAAAATATCCTGGCTTCTTGCATTCGTAGCAAGTGGGTTGATCCTTCTCCTTTTCTTTCTCTTTCTCTCTGCTAACTTCTCCTCTAATGAAGCTCCTCTTCTTGAATCCTTGTCTTCTTCTTTCCATGAACATTTTGAATTTTCTAATCATCAAGGCCATGTCTTCATTATTCTCCTTACTGGTGGATAGATCATCTTCTTCTTCAACTGCCATGGATTTTAGCGCTATAGTTTTCTTCTTCTTGTTGTCCTCTTCATAGTGCCGACTCATGGTAAGCTCATGTGTCATCAGGGATCCAATGAGCTTCTCTAGAGGTAGAGTATTTAAATCTTTTGCCTCCTAGATGACAGTCACCTTAGCTTTCCATATCCTAGGCAAAGACCTGAGAATCTTTCTTACCAATTCACTATTCATATAAACTTTTTCTAAGCTTTTCAAATCATTTATAATATCAGCGAATTTTGTGTACATGCTAGTGATAGATTCTGTGGGATCCATTTTAAACAATTCATATTAGTGAACTAGCATGTTAATCTTTGTTTCTTTTACTTGATTTGTTCCTTCAGGTATGATTTCAAGTCTATCCCAAATTTTTTTTATAAAATTGCAAGTAGAAATTTGGTTAAACTCATTTGCATCAAGGGCATGTAGAGTACATTCATTGCCTTGGCATTTAATTGGACAAGTTTCTTATCCGTTTCGTCCCAATCCTTCTCCAATTTAGGAGAGGATATGCCATTGACAATGATTGTAAGTATGTGTGGGCCATTGATAATGACACTCCATATGTCATAGTAGAGGGTTTGAATAAAAATGTGCATGCGAGCTTTCCAATAGGTATAGTTGGATCCATTGAAAAGAGGTGGCCTATTTATGGATTACCCTTTGACAAGTGAACCTCCTCATTGGATTGACATGATCTTTGTATTTAGTTGATAAAATCAATAATTAGTAGAGAACCAAGGCTCTGATACCAATTGTTGCCCAACTAGACAACCTAAGAGGGGGGTGAATTTGATTTTTTAAAACTTTAGAGCAAGTATGTGCAATAAAAATTATTTGAATGCTATATAAGAGAGATAAGAGAGCAATGAAAAGTTGAGATAAGAGCACACATACAAATAAGAGATTTTTATAATGATTCAGTGCACATCCAGCACCTACGTCCACTCTCCAAGCAAGACTCTTAGGAATTCCACTATAATCCCGCAAGATTATAGCCGGATAGTTTTTCTAGGCTCACTATCCAAAAATTCAGTTAGTTTTTCCAAAGGTTCACCAACTACAACCCTTACAATAAATAGATAGATCAATCCAAAATAATGAATGGGGATAAAATCCCAATATCCAAGTTTCAACCCCTATTGAAACTAAGTACACGAAAAGGAAAAGAAAGATTTTACAATAAGGATTACTTCTTTAAATGAGTAGAAAAGTTATCATTACAATTCATTGGAAGCCTCTTTGAATGCTTGGAATTATTGTCCTTGAGGACTCTTCAATGCTTCAGAGAATTGTTTGATTGAAAAATGAGTTTTCATTGAAAAATAGGGCGTACGTTCCTTTCTCTCATTTTTCTTCTTTTATTCATCAAAAATATATCTTCTTTCTTTTATATCTAGTGCATTTTCTCTCATCTAGATATGATTGGAGTCAAGAAAATGTAAAATCCGACCATTGGAGAGCAGCAGATAGCCATTGGAATCGAAAAAATCCAACCTGGAACACTCCATTGAAAAGTTGTCCCCATGTCTCAAGACCTCTCAGTTTGTCTCGAGACATCTCACCAGATTTTGAGGCTTTTCGATTTGATCAGAAGATCTCAAGCCTTCAGTCACTCAAAAAATAGCTTTTTGAAAAAAATAAATCACCTGAGATCAAGAGCTCTCAATTCTGA
This sequence comes from Cocos nucifera, assembly GCA_006176705.1. NCBI lineage: Eukaryota > Viridiplantae > Streptophyta > Magnoliopsida > Arecales > Arecaceae > Cocos > Cocos nucifera. The sequence continues at coordinate 24,987 of QRFJ01000915.1, read as the reverse complement.
GCGAGACGTCTTGCCGGAATTGCAAGATCTCTCAAAAATCCTGCGAGATCTCTCGCTTTCAGAGTATAGAAACTAAGTTTCTATCTCCTGAGACCGACTGCTCTTGAGATTAACTTGAGACCTCTCGAAACCATGCCAGAAGCTTACTTGGGCATGCCAGTTCACACGAGAGCTCTCAAAAAAATTCTGAAATGTCTCGAAAATTGCTCGAAGGCTATTTGAAAATAATTTTGCTACCACTCAAGGAGATTTGATTTTCATTTGAATTAGACTTCATGTAATTCTTATTTTGATCAAAGAGCTCTTTTTTTCTAACAAAAAAAGTACTTGAATTATAAAATATTAGTAATCATTTACTTTAATATTTGGTCATCATCAAAATCACTTTGGGGTTCAACAACTTAAGATCAGGATTAAAGATCTAAATTTTTTTTATTAAGATTGTTATTTTTCGTGGTTCTATTACTGTGATGGTTGATCATAAGCAATTAGAATCATGAACTAAGGATCAAAATATCATTTAATAGCATGCTAATCAATCATGTTCAGATCTAATCAAATTTTGTATTTCATGTATTTGATGCATGAGGTGATGATCATGGATAGACCTTTTTAGATCTATAATGTGTTTTGTGATGCGATCACATGGCTATAAATTTGATCTATTCTTTACATCGAGTTGCAAGCCCATCGCACATGCTAGATGTGGATCGAGGCAGGTGGTTGATCGATGCTTGACCAAAGAGTTGATCACCATCAGATCAAGAGTGCTCAAGATTAGATCAAGGAGTTAAAGATACTCAACCCAATTGACATGCATGTTTTTGTAATAGTAACCCTAAGATGGATTCAGGCTCAATGGCTCAAGCCTAAATCATATATCTATGATCATCACTTGTCCAGTTGATTAGTTATTTGCATGTGATATAAATAATTAATAATTAGATGAGTGAAGGAAAAATTCTCTAAATTCGAATCATATTTAGATGGAGTCCAAAATGAATAGATTTAAGTTTTAAAAAAAAATTATAATAATTACAAAAATATACCTCAATGCGTAGCAAAAAAAGATTGAGATGCTAAAAATTCTGCAATGCTACTTCGCGAGATTTGAAAGCACGGATCCTCTAAATCGCATGCACGCCATGCTACATAAAAAAGAAGGATGAGATGTGAGGTGCCATACTAAGGAAGAGAGAGAAGAGGGGCGGTAAGATCAGATCCTCCACCAAGAAGAGCTCAAGCACCAAGAAGAAGAAGAGAGAAATCCCTAGCTCTCTCTCTCACACACACACACCAAGCCCTTGCTCACACCCACAAGACTTTGGATTGTAATTGGATTGCTTCTCCATGCCTAAGGGTGCCTCTCTTTTTATAGATGAAGCCAAGACCTGATTGAATCATAATCCAAATAAGGATTCCAAGGATAACTATCTTTTACTAGTCAAATCCTACTCCAAGTAGGATTCCTATGGTGTTCTCCTAATCTCATTAGGAGAGGTGGTTGGCACCAACTCTTGGCCCACCTTTGTATTGCCCAAACCAACGCCCTTGACTAGAAAAACCAAGGCCCAATCCTCTCTTGGTCGACCACATATGAGAGAGAGTCTTAGTGATCAAAGCTACTAGTTGACCAAATAAAATTTGGTCCAAATTGAGTTCAATTCGAATCTGATTCAAACTTGATTTAAACTCAATTCAAATAGACTATCTAGCCCTAATCTAATTAAGATTTTAGGTCCAAGTCTAACTTGGATTATTGACTAACTAAATCATGCCTAATTAATTTAGATCTGATCTAAAATTAATTATGACTGGAATTCAATCTCTCATTAAACCTTAGATCTATTTATCAAGTCAAACTCATCCTCAAAATTAATCCTGAACCCCCATGGCCAGTGCTAGCTAGGCATAGTCAGTGTTCAATTCCATATGACCATTAACATAATTCTCTAATTAAGTAAATCTATTTGCTCAATCAGGTCAATCACTTCCAAATTGAACATATAGATGTTAGGTCTATTTTTTTCTACATTGCATGACTAATATGCGTGACTCCATAAGTTCAAATACTAAGCTAGTAGTATAGAAACTAATTTTCTGTACTAATCAAAGTGACTATCTATTAATGATACCTGATGTTTGGATAAGTCGAATGATTACAAAGCAACCTTAGCATATGGTTATTACATAATTTATCCCTTTGACCCTTAATGCTCAGGGTGATCTAGGGTTTAACTGTCAACCATGAAACAGTGATCCATATTATATTTCAACCTTTTCCAAATCTTGTGACAATCACATGGATTACACTGACCAAAATTTTACTGGATTGAAATATAGTGAAGCATTACCTTCCTTTAACATAGGGGTTAATCCCATCTTGATTCACACACCGATTTTGCAAGTATTTGATTGTACCCAAAAATCTTCTATCACTATATTAAAAATATAGATAGTCTAGTACTAAAGCATAGTGAATTGCTTGCAAGTCACCGTGGAGATCTCAAGTCTAAGGGATACTTATGCCCATATCCTTCACGAGCATCTCTTGACATCAGCGTGCTCCATAGGTGAGTAATTATTTAGTGATGATGATACTCCTATATCTCACTTGTATGCCATACCAATGTCTCCACACTCCTTAATTAAGAGGACAACCAACCCATATAGTATACAATACCTTATACTCGATAAATGTTATCGTTCTTGTAATAATGTATCATTTGATCACGAACATAGTTTAAAAACTATTCGATAAATTCTTCTTTATCGATCATTTAAAGTTCTAAGGACTTCATCATAAAAGAAGTTCTATGAAGATGCAATATGATGAACTATTAAAATAGTATTTATTCAATATAATTCATATACATATACAAGAACTCAACTATCTGTAGCTTTAACGATTGGTTTTAGGATACCTTTCCTAACAATCATCCACTTAGACTAGAGCCAATCAGAACAGTATCTAATGCCCATCTTTGATTTATGATCATCAAACTCCTTGCTTCCAGAGGCTTTAGTAAATGGGTCAGCTAAGTTTTCTTTTCCATTGATCTTCTGGAAGATTGATGTTACCTCGATCCATGATCTCTCACATAAGGTGATAGCGATGCATAATGTACTTGATTCTTTGATGGGACTTTGATTCTTTCACTTGAGCTATAACTCCAATGCTATCATTGAAGGAGAAATCTTGATTTTCTGAGGTCAGGTTTGTTCAAATCTGATTGGATCAAGAGGTATATTTCAAAAAATTTCTCTTAGATCCAAATTAGATCTGATATTTTTCAAATCTGATTTTATGATCTGATAAATAAAAAAATTAAATTAAATTAAATATAAATTAGTTTTACCTTGATATGGGTAATCCGATTACCCGTTGACGATTTTGTTGATTGCCTGAGGTTCTGGATCTAGCCATGCAAGTGTCTGGCCTCTATCGGTATCCACTCGGGCTGGATCTAGAGATCTTCTCCTTCTCCTTTTTTTCTCCAAAAATTAGATCTGGATCTGATTTGAAGGATCTTCAAAACTTCTTCTGAAGATCAGCAATCATCTCTACAGCAGTGCTGCCTTCTTCCTTTCTCGTCAGCCTTTTCTTGTCTGAATCTCACTAATCTGAAGGCCCAACTTTCTTGGGCATGGAGAGGAGAGAGAGGATCAAAAAAAGGTATCATGGAGGAGGGAGAGGGGCAGCCTTGGGGCTTGGCTAGGTGAAAGCTCTCTTAAAGTTGGGCACAGATAGGTCTTTATATAGACCCTGCTGCGCCACGCAATGCCACATCACCCTGGCCAATCACGTTGCTTCGTGCAATCAGATCTAAATCTGATTGATGGGATGACATCACCTAATCCAATTAGATGAGAGACCCATAGATTCATCCTAAGGTGGTATCTAAGACTGGTCAAAATCTATAGGTGAGGGTCACCTAGTTTGAATCCAAGAAGCAACCTAGAGTCCCATCCATATGGGACTCCAAGCATCCCTATCCATGGGCGCATGCCATCCTAGGCATGCACCCCTTCCTTTCCAAAATCCAGTAAGGAGACAAGCCTCTATCTACTCTCCAATATGTGCATGACACATGGGCAGATGTCCAAGGGTCAATGATCAACATTTGACCAAAGTCAAAGGATAAGAATTAGTAGGTGACGAAAAACGGCAAGTGTTGTCTCAAATTCATCTCATAAATTAAGACAATCCTTTTCAGACTTGGACAAGCTCCAGTCAGATCAGGTAAAGATATTTGAATGAGCACAAACATATTTGGCTCAATCGAGATAACTTATAATGATAGAAAAAGAAGAATGTTAGGATCAATCGTGTGCTAGTATGATTTTCTTGAACCTAATTAAATCTAATTCAAATCAATTGAACTGGATTAGTCCAATTGATCATATCTAGATCCAAACACTTATTTGTGTGACCCAGTTAGATTTAGTTCTATATGATAATGAGATATGTAGTGATCTCCATCATCAACATCATCGAAACTTCTTTCGATGGATCATAACTCTTCTGATTCAGACAATTGGAATGATCGATCATCTAAATCATTCTAATTGCTTCCAAAATCCATCAGTGACACCTAGTAGTATATGTTGGCAACCCATCAAAATTAAAAATGAACCTCTCGGTGCAGCTACTTGTGTGATTAAGTTCTTCTATCTTGAGCTCCGATCAAATTAGGTTTAAGGTGAACTCGTCAAACCCTAATTTCTATCATATGATTTAATCATTTGATTCAAGTTCGATGTGAAAATCTTAATAGAAACTTTCTATTATTTTACTTTCTGCCATGGCCATGGGCTTATGGACTTGATTCTAATTATCATCATAGGGCTGCTCCTCATCCACCGAGGTAGATAGATTCCATCTTAATGCAATCCAATTCCTACAATGAACATGCTATAGCCAACATACACCTCAAGTTTTCGAATGGCTAGGAGACCGAGTCATGGTGTTGTCAAACTATAACACCCTCAAGGTGAACTGTCGATGCACCTCAGATCAAAGAATCAGACACACCATTGCAGCTTCAAGTCAGTCATCGACGAGAAGGTAGACTTCCTTATGATTACTCGAGGTGATCATGCTCAGTGCCCTCATTCTCTAACGAGTACTTGTACTCTTGCTCTGGTATCTTTACACCATAGACTCAAGACTCATCTTCTATAAAGAAGCGATTGTATACTAACCTTCCGGATCAATCACCATCCTCATGATGATCCTACGGTCAGGAGCATTTTATGAGTTGATAATGAAAATTCTTGTCTTAAATTTTCAACTCTTGAAAATAAGAATTATCATTACCATTAACTCAAGAGATGTATCATAGACACTAAATACACATATGTGATAGAAAATAACCCATTTTATTATTTATAGTCAAAATTATAATTTTGCTCCTAGAAGTGTATTACAAGTGTCAGTCAATTCTGGCTTCTAGGAAACACATATCTAACAAACTTCCACTTGACCTAAAGCTAATTGGCTATAAATCTAAGTCCCATCTTCTCAAGGTGGGCTTCGATCTTCTGCTGGCCCAACAACTTTATAAGCGGGTCCGCCGCATTATCTATGGAGTCGACTCTCTTGACCTCAACATAACCCTTCTTGAGGTAATCGCGGATGAGGTGGTATCGCCGCTCAATGTGCTTGGATTTTTGGTGAGACCTTAGCTCCTTAGCAAGGGCTATGGCGCCATTGTTATTGTAGTACAGAGGAATGGCATCTGATAGCATCACTCCAATCTCTATGGTAAACTTTTTAAACCAGAATGCCTCCTTTGTAGCTTTTGACGCAGCGATGTATTCTGCTTCCATGGTAGAATCTGCTATCACTGTCTGCTTGAAACTTTTCCAACTGACAGCTCTACCATTGCATAAAAATAAACTCTTAGATGTCGACTTTTGATCATCTACATCAGACATAAAGTCCGAGTCTGTATACCCCTGGACTTGGAGTTCTCCATTACCAAAGATCAGTAACATATCTTTAGTTCTTCTTAAGTACTTAAGGATATATTTTACAGAAGTCCAGTGTTCTTCACCTGGATTTGACTGATATCTGTTCGTGACACTCATGGCATGGGCTATATTAGGTCATGTATATAACATGGCATACATGAGGCTCCCTATTGCTGAAGCATAAGGGATCTTGCTCATGCGTTCTATTTCCTCAGGTGTGCTAGGGCACATCTTCTTGGAAAGATGAATGACATGTCTGAAGGGTACTAAACTCCTCTTAGAGTTTTTCACACTAAATCTCTTTAGCACTTTCTCTATGTACATCTTTTATGAAAGTCCTAGCATCCTATTTGGTCTATCTCTATAGACCTAAATTCTTAGAATAAAGGATGCTTCTTCTAGGTCTTTCATGAAAACTTTTTTAGATAACCACATTGTAACTGTGGTCAACATGGGAATATCATTTCCAATAAGGAAGATGTCATCTACATACAATACGAGGAAGACAACAGCACTCCCACTGACCTTTTTGAAGATACATGGCTCCTCCTCATTCTTGATGAAACCAAACATTTTGATCACATCATTAAAACGAGTATTCCAGCTCCAAGATGCTTGCTTAAGTCCATATATGGACCTTTATAGCTTGCATACCTTGTGATCATCATCACCGGATGTGAAACCTAGCAGTTGTTCCATATAGATATCTTCCTTAAGATGTCCATTTAAGAACACCATTTTTCACGTCCATTTGCCATATTTCATAATCGAAATAGGCTACAACAGCAAGCAATGTGTGAATGGATTTTAGCATAGCTATTGGTAAAAAGGTATCCTGATAGTCAATGCCTTCACATTGACTATAATCTTTTGCTACTAATCTAGCCTTGAATGTCTCCACATTCCCATTTGCACCAATCTTTCTCTTGTAGATCCATTTACACCCAATAGGTACTATACCTTCTGATGGATCTACCAAGGTCCAAACTTGGTTTGAGTGCATTGAGTCAATTTCTGACTTCATTGCCTCTAACCATTTCTCAAAGTCGATATCTGATATCTTCTCGTTATAGATTTTGGGATCATCACCATGAACCCCATTACCTATGAGGAACATTTTCTCTACATCCTTGGAAATAGTACCTAAGTACCTCTCAGGGGGACGAGAAATCCATTTCAATCTATGAGGTGGAGGAGGTAGTGTATGGATTGGCTTAACTTGATTTGGTTCTATATGGTCCTTAGCTCATTACTCTTGTGAGACTTTCTCATCGAGCTTGATCTACTTTCCAAAATTGCTATCTTGAATAAACTATTTTTTAAGAAAGATGGCATGTCGACTCACAATTACATTGTGATCTTCTAGAATGTAGAAATAATATCCTAATGACTCTTTAAGATATCCTATGAATCGAGCTCTAAAGGACCTAAAGTCTAACTTATCCACTTATTGTCTTTTGACATGAGCCGGACAATCCCAAATTCTGAGATGACTCAGACTTAGTTTCTTACCATGCCATGTCTCAAACGGTGTGGTAGGAATGATTTTAGAGGGAATCCTATTCAGTAAGTATATTGCAGTTAACAAACAGTATCCCCAAAGAAAATTAGGAAGGTCTGTGAAGCTCATCATGGATCGGACCATATATAATAGGATCCGATTCCTCTATTTTGAAATCCCGTTGAGTTGAGGTATTCCTGGTGGAGTCCATTGAGAGACTATGCCATTTTTCTTAAGATAGTTCAGAAATTTTTGATTAAGGTATTCACCTCCTCGATCTGATTGAAGAATCTTAATGGGTTTTCCAGTTTGCCTTTCTACTTCATGTATGATAAGATACACATATCCATACCTAGATAAATCATCGATAAAGGTTATGAAGTAGACTAGGTTGCCTCTAGCCGGTACATCAAATAGGCCGCACACATCAGTATGTACTAGGGCAAGAAGATCTGTGGCCCTTTTCCCATGTCCTATAAAAGGGAGCTTAGTCATTTTGCCATGAAGATAGGATTCATAAATTGGATATGACTCGGAAGTCAACGGACTCAATAGCCCAATTTTCTCCAATTTATTAATCCTATCTTCTGCTATATGACCTAATCTTAGGTGCCATAGATATCTATCATTTGGACTATCCCTAGGTCATTTTGATTTTATGGCATTAATATTTTGCTCGAAATTAAAAATAGATACATCAATATGTAACTGATAAAGATCGTTAATAAGAAAACCACTTGCAATTTTATTTCTTTCATAAAGAATGTTACAATGGTCCTTAAGAAAACTAATTACATAGCCTTCTAATGCAAGGCGAGAAATAGAAATCAAATTCCTGCTTGCTGCAGGCACATAATAACAGTCTTTTAATACTAAATCTAAACCAGATGGTAGTCGAAGAGGGTATGTTCCAACGGCCATGCAGCAACTCTTACTCTATTTTCGACACGTAGGATCATCTCACCATCCCTCAGCCTCCTGCTATCCTCAAGACCCTGCATGGAAGTGCACAAGTGAGCACTAGAATCAGAGTCAAGCACCCAACTGAATGCAGAAGAAATTATAAAGTTAGACTCAATAATGAGCATACCTCTAGAAGAATCTACCTCCTTCTTCTTTAGGGTGGCCAGGTAAGTAGGGCAGTTCTACTTTCAGTGGCCGTCATTGTTGCAATGGAAATACTTTCCTTTGTCAGTGGTCTTCTTCTTCAGCTCTATCTTTTTCTTCTTTTCTCCTTCCATCTTCTACTTTTTTAGAGACTTCTTCTTCTTTCCAAAAGACTTTCTCTTGGAAGAAGTCCATTCCATACCAAGTACTGAGCCTTTAGAACATTTCATGGAAAGCTCAATGGTAACCGGCATGTTCATAAGTTCGGCCAAGGAGTTTTGAAGTTTATGCATATGGTAGTTCATGATGAACTGCCCATACGCATTAGTCAAGGATTATAGAATTATATCATTCTGCAAATCCAAGTCCAACCTCACTTCGAGCTTCTCAAGCTCTTCCATGTCCTTGATCATCATCAAACAATGATCTTGGACTGATAGCCCATCACACATTTTAGCCTTGAACAGTCATTTAGTGACTTGATATTTGGCTGTGCAACTTTGTTCACCAAACATTTCCTATAGATGAGCCAACATTTGGCGAGCAGTCTTGATATCTTCATGTTGGCATTGAAGTTCATCAGACATCGAGCCCAATATGTAGTATCTGGCCTTGTTATCATCGTCTGTCCACTTATCTAGAGATGCTCTCTGCTCAGCGGATGGACGAGCTGGTAAGATGGAAGGGTCTTGGTACAATGCATGAGTTAACTTCTCAAAATCCAAAATAATTTTGAAGTTCTAGAGCCAATCCTTATAATTTGGTCCGATCAGTCTATGAGTGTCCAGGATTCGTGCTAGTGGATTGGATGCAGACATTTTTCTATAGAGAGTCAAAGTTTCTAGTTAGATATTGTAATTAAGACTTAACCAATTTATTTAGAAATTTTATTTTTAAACAAATTAGCTGCCACTATTTTCTCGAATCCCTACACTTTCTCTATAAAGATGCAAAAATCTCCATGATTATTGATTTCTAATGGATGGTGCGGTCCCACCAACTGACTCATCATCTCACCTAACAATTATTGGTGATGGATTAGCCAATGAGTGAACAACTCTTGTTCAATGATTCTCTAATCATGATGCACCCAAACTTGGTTTCTAATTCATGAATCTCACCGTGTTCGAAATATTGATCCACTCCTTAGTTAAGTTAGACCCACCATTTGCACAGATTGAATTCCTAATTGAGTCTCTCACCGTATCCAGAATATTAAGCCCAATTCATCCTCCAGCCCGTAGCATCCAATGCCTAATAGACATGATTGCATCTTTCTGATGCAACTGAGCTACTGTAACCAACCGAGAACAATCAACCTCGAAAAGGGCCCGCACATCTATAATGATGGAAGATCTTAGACTTAATCTTTTCTTAGGAAAATTTGATTTAGGTCTCATTAAACTAGACTTGACATAATCATAACTATTATGACTAACCTAGTGGCATAGGTTAGCTTGGATTATTGACCACCTTAGATCAAAACTAAGTCAACAAACATGGCCAGGTAAGTGAGACTGGTGGAAGGGATATGCCATTAACTCGACAAGAATGCATTCGAGTCGAGTATCTCCCAATTAAAAATCAGTTGGTCGTATCTGCCAAACTTACCTTAGACACCAAATTGTTGAGCCAAAACCAATCGGATTACCCTATAATTCAGACTCTAACCACTGAGCCTAATTAGGTCTTAGCTTGATCGATCACTCACATGACTCGATCTTGATCCAGACTTAATCCTATTAGGCTGGTCAATTTAAACATTGTTGATCCCATCTAACCAACTCTTGATTTGATTTGATCAACCGCTTAGACCTAATTGAGCTACCCAAGCCCGAACCTAATTTTATGAACATATCTTAGATCTAAAAATTTTTAATTTTAGATCTAATATATTTCATAATCTTAATTCTTAATTAAGTTTAGGGTTCAAAAAATAAAACATGCAAATAAGATCCTAGGATATCAAGATCTAGGGTTTTGCAGAAAGTAAGTTTTTAATTTCTGATTAAGGACGAACGCGTAGCACCCCAACACATCATAAGAACATCCCATCGAATGAGAGGAGAGGGTCTTTAAATCCTACTTTATTCTTATGATCGGATGGCCAAGGGGAATGCTTTAATCAGAAATACAACTAATCTACAAAACTAATCAGATCTAAGCATATATCTCATATAAAAAAATTGATCTAATTAAAATATATTTTGTATACATCATATCATGTATATTTTTTAAATCTAAATTATCTCATAATCATCTAAAAGATTAAATTTAAATTTGATCTCATCAAATAAAATTTAATCTAGACCTATTTATAGAACCATTCTACAACTAGTCTAAACATGCAACTATCATATCTCATATGAACAAATTAAATTTAATTTATTTTTTATTTTTTGATCTGATTATAATTTTTATAAAATTAAAAAATAATAAATCAATAAATTTTAAAAATATATTTAATCAAATATAAATTATAATTATACTAGACTACACATAGAATAATTCTATTCCTAGTCTAGTAATGTACCTTATACATATTAGATCTAGATTAATTAATTTTAATTTTTAAATTTTTTAATTTTAGATCTAATAATATCTCATATGATATCTAAAATCACTAATTTATTAGATTAAATTAGATTTAAATAAATTTAAATGCAAACCTGGCTCTGATACCAAGTGAAGGGAAAATCTTGATTTTTCGGGGTCAGGTTCGTTCAAATCTGATTGGATCAAGAGGCATATTTCAAAAATTTTCTCTTAGATCCAAATTAGATCTGACATTTTTGAGATCTAATTTTATAATTTTATAAATAAAAAATTAAATTAAATTAAATCTAAATTAGTTTTATCTTGATATGGGTAATCCGATTACCCATTGATGATCTTGCTGACTGCCTGAGGTTCTGGATCTAACCATGCAAGCGCCTAGCCTCTACCAATATCCACTTGGGGTGGATCTAGAGATCTTCTCCTTATCTTTCTTTTCTCCAAAAATCAGATCGGGATCTAATTTGGAGGATCTTCAAAACTCCTTCTGAAGATCAGTAGTCGTCTCTGCAGCAGTGTTGCCTTCTTTCTTTCTCGTCAGCCTTTTCTTGCCTGAATTGCACTAATCTGAAGGCCCAACTTTCTTGCACATGGAGAGGAGAGAGAGGATTAGAAAGGTGATATAGAGAAGAGAGAGGGGCAGCCTTGGGGTGTGGCTAGGAGAAAGCTCTCTTAAAGTTGGGCGTAGATAGGTCTTTATATAGACCCTGCTGCGCCACGCAGTGCCACATCATCCTGGCCAATCACGTTGCTTCATGCAATCAGATCTAAATCTGATTGGTGGGATGACATCACCTTATCCAATCAGATGATAGACCCATAGATTCATCCTAAGGTGGTGCCTAAGACTGATCAAAGTCTATAGGTGAGGGTCACCAAGTTTGAATCCAAGAAGCAACTTGGAGTCACATCCGTATGGGACTCCAAGCATCCCTATCCATGGACTCACGCCATCCTAAGCATGTGCCCCTTCCTTTCCAAAATCCAATAAGGGGACAAGCCCCTATCTACTCTTGAATAAGTGCATGACACATGAGTAGATGTCCAAGGGTCAAAGGTCAATGTTTGACCAAAGTCAAAAGACAAGAATTAGTAGATGACGAAAAATGGTAGGTGTTGTCTCAAATTCATCTCATAAATTAAGACAACCCTTTTCTAACTTGGACAAGATTCAGTCAGATCAGATAAAGGAATCTGAATGAGCACAAACATATTTAGCTCAGTCGAGACAACTTATAATGATAGAAAAAGGAGAATGTTAGGCTCAATTGTGTGCTAGCACGATTTCCTTGAACCTAATTGAATCTAATTCAAATCAATTGAACTAGGTTAGTCCAATTGATGATATCCAGATCCAAACCCTTGTTTGTGTGACCCAGTTAGGTTCAGTTTTGTATGGTAATGGGATATGTAGTGATCTCCATCATCAACATCATCGAAACTCCTTTCGATGGATCAGAACTCTTCTGATTCAGACAACTGGAATGATCGATCATCTAAATCATTCTAATTGCTCCCAAAATCCATCAGTGACACCTAGCAGTATATGGTGGCAACCCATCAAAATTGAAAATGAACCTCTTGGTGTAGCTACTTGTGTGATTATGTTCTTCTATCTTGAGCCCCGATCAGATTTGGGTTAAGGTGAACTCGTTAAATCCTAATTTCTATCATATGATTTAATCATTTGATTCAAGTCCGATGTGAAAACCTTAATAGAAACTCCTTCTATTATTTCACTTTCTGCCATGGCCATGGGCTTATGGACTTGATTCTCATGATCATCATAGGACTACTCCTCATCCACCGAGGTAAATAGATTCCATCTTGGTGCAATCCAATTTCTACAATGAACATGCTATAGCCAATATACACCTCAAGATTTCAAATGGCTAGGAGATCGAGTCATGGTGTAGTCAAACTATAACACCATTAAGGTAAAGTACCAATGCATCTCAGGTCAAAGAATCAAACACACCACTGTAGCTTCGAGTCAGTCATCGATGAGAAGGTAGACTTTCTTATGACTACTCGAAGTGGTCACGCTCAATGCCCTCGTTCTCTAATGAGTACCTATACTCTCATTCTGATGTCTCTATACCGTAGACTCAAGACTCATCTACTATAAAGAAGTGATTGTACACTAATCTTTTGGATCAATCACCATCCTCATGATGATCCTACGGTCAGGAGCATTTTATGAGTTAATAATGAAAATTCTTGTCTTAAATTTTCAACTCTTGAAAATAAGAATTATCATTACCGTTAACTCAAGGGATATATCATAGACACTAAATGCACATATGTGATAGAAAATAACCCATTTTATTATTTATAATCAAAATTATAATTTTCCCCCTAGAAGTGTATTACAAGTGTCAGCCAATTCTGGCTTCTAGGGCACACATATCTTACAATCATAATATAGCAGAACAAGACCATTAATGGAGGATGCTACTCTTGGTTCATTGATGAACTTCCATAACCACATAGCTTATTTTGCAACATTGGATGCCACAATGTACTTCACCTCATAAACAGAATCAGGTACAATTTGCTAGCTGCTTGAAACTTTTTTAGTAGATCGCTCCACCATTTAGGATAAATATATATCCTGACATGCTCTTACTATCATCATAATCTAAGTAAAAATTGGAATCAGTATATCTTATAAGTTTTAAGTTAGATTCTCCATAAATAAGCCATTGATCTTTAGTATTTCTTAAATACTTAAAGATTATCTTCACAACTTTCAATGGTTCTCATTTGGATCAGACTGATACCTGCTCGCTATCCCTAGTAAGCAGGCTATATCCAGTTTTGTATATGTTATAGCATACATGATAGATCCTACTACCAAAGTATATAGAATTCTACTCATACACTCTCTCTCTTCAGGAGTTGTTCTTAGAGAAAGTAATTTCTTAGTCTATCAGTAGATAGCCCTTTTTAGAATTTGCCATGCTGAATCTCTTTACTATGGTATTGATGTATGTGAATTAGAATAATCCAAGTATCCTTTTAGATCTATCTTTATATATCTTTATCCCTAGGATGTAAAATACTTCTTCCAAATCCTTCATGAAGAACTGAGATGACAACTATACCTTGATTTTCTATAATGAAGGAATGTCATTCCTGATTAAAAGAATATTATCCACATACAATACAAAAAATACAACCATAAAATCTTTTTCCTATTTATAGACACAAAGCTCTTCTCCATTCTTAATAAAGCCATACGTTTTAATCATCTTATTGAAATATATGTTCCAGCTCCTTGAAGCTTGCTTTAGCTCATAAATGGATCTATTTAGCTTGCACACTTTAGATTCATCTGTGAAAGTAAATCCTTCAGATTATATCATATACACCTCTTCTTCCAACTATCCATTAAGAAAAGCAGTTTTGACATCTATTTGCCAGATCTCATAACCTAAATGAGCTACTATTGCAAGCAAAATCTGAATGGATTTAAGCATTACCATAGGAGAGAACTTCTTGTCATAGTTAATATCATAACATTAATGATATCCCTTGGTAACTGGATAGGCTTTATAGATCTCCATCTTTCCATCTACTCCTTTTCTTTTGAAAATTCTTTTACACTCTATAGATTTTATCCCTTCGGATGGATCAATGAGTGTCATACACCATTGATCTCCATGGATTCTATTTTGGATTTTATGGCGTCAAGCCGTTTCTCAAAGTTGGGCCTTTGTATAGCATCCATATAAGTGATTGGATCCTCGTCGTTCTCATCTAGTTTAATAGAATCACCATTTTGGATCAAGAAATTGTAGTATCTATTCAGCTGATATGGTTTTCTACCGAATCTCCTCAAAGGTGCCTTTACAATAGGTTGTGAGTTTGATTTTTCAATCAAATCTAGTTCTGTATGTGATGGTGTTAGTTCTTCTACCTCACAAACTTCTCCAAGTTTGATCCTAGTAGCATTAGTTTCTTTTCTAAGAAACTTCTTTTCTAAAAAGACTGCCCTACTACTGATGAGCACTTTTGTTCTCCAACAAGATAGAAGTAATATTTCCTAGTTTCTTTTGGGTATCCTATCCAATGAACAAGCACTTATCGAACCTTGGTCCAAGATTATCTATCTTCAAATGTTTAACATATACTGGACATCCCTGAACCCAAAGGTGAGAGGGTATCGGCCTACACCCAGTCCATATCTCATGTGAAGCTTTTATAATAGACTTGCTTGGAATATTATTAAGAACATATTATGCAGACTCAAGTGCATATCCTCCAAAAGAGATGGCAGACTAGCAAACCCCATCATGGATCAAACCATGTCCAATAGAGTTCAATTTATTCTTTCTAATACACCATTATACTATGGTATTCCTGGAGATATCCATTAAGAAAGAATTCCATTCTTCTCTAGATATATCAGAAACTCACTGGTGAGGTATTCTCCTTCTCGGTTTAATCAAAGAATTTCAATACTCTTTCTAGTTTGCTTTTCTACTTCATTATGAAATCATTTGAATATTTCAAATGATTCAGATTTATACTTCATTAAATAGATGAACCCATACCTTGATAGGTCATCAGTGAAGATAATGAAGTAACTATATCCACCTCGTGCATTAATGTTCATGGGTCCATATACATCACTATGTATTAGACCTAGAATATCTCTGGCTCGTTCATCCTTTTCTTTAAAAGATGATTTTGTTATTTTACCAAGAAGATATGATTCACAAGTTAACAATGATTCATAATCATTAATATCAAGGATTCCCTCTTTTGCTAACATGTTTATCCCATACTTGTTTATATGACCAAGCTGACAATGCCAAAGGTAGGTATCATTGATATTATCTAACTTTGGGCATTTGTTTGATGTGTACATTACACTAACAGACTATGATAAAATATAAATATTATTTTTTAGTTATCCATGTATTATTATAATATTATTTATAATGATATCATAATATTTTTTTTTATTCATAAGAGATAACCATCTTGGGCCAAAAGCCTTATAGATATTATGTTTATCATAAAGGATGGACAATAGCGACAATCACTCAAAATGACATTATATATTTTGAAAATAAGCTCAATAATTTCTAATGTTAGTGTTGGGGATAAATCCATGCCTATCAAAGTTCAGCTAAGATTTTGACTAAATCAGATCCGTCTGGTTGTGGTTATAGAAACTAAATCTCAACCAGCAGGAATATTCAAGCTCTGAATCATTCTATAATGGAAAACCTTCGATACTATAGCTAGAGAATCTGATTGATCAGAAAGACTGATTTTGGATTCGACAAGACATCGTGGATTCCTTCTCTAGGCAAGCTTGAACAGTCAATACCACCCCAGAGAACCAACCAAGTTCCTGGCACCTACGCATCCCATTCAGTCGATCTTCCTCCAACGGTCGAACCCCTCTAGCAGTCGAACTCCTTCCAAATTCTTCCAATAGGCAAACTCCTCTAGTAGCCGAACTTCTTCCAGACTCCAATAGACAAACTCCTTCCGAATTTCTCCAATAGTCAAATTTCTTTAGCAGTCGAACTCCTCCAATAGGCGAACTCCTTCTAGATTCCTCCAACAGTCAAACTCCTCTAGCAGTCGAACTCCTCCAATAGAGGAATTCCTTCCAAACGACTTCAATAAACGAACTCCTTCCAAACTCCTCCAACAGGCAAATTTCTTTCGGATGACTCTAATAGGCAAACCTCTTTTAGATTCTCCCCAATAATTGGGTTCCTCCGTCAGATGAATTCTTCTCCAAATTTCTCCTCCAGAAGAGCTGCGCACAGATCTCTCCAGTAGGTCTACTTCCTGATTTCAGAAGAGTCTCCTCTCCTATACAAATTTGACCTTGGACACGACATGAACTGACCCACATCCAGACTATCTTAGAGGAGTTCGAACTCCTCTAGAATTGATATAACTCAAAGGTCATCACCAATCGATGCCTACTCCTACAAACTTTGACTATCAAATCTCAAATGGACTAGCACCTTGCAATAATAGATACTATCATCCATAGCAAACTCCACGTAGCCCTAAGCGGCCCACTACCCGATAGTTATGGCTGTCACTATCAGTTTGTTACAAGCTCCATCTATAAAAGGGATCCTCCAGATATGTTTTCTCAAGGCTCTCTTCTTCTTCTCAATACTCTGTAACTTTTTCGATTGAGTACTCTATTTCTGTTGGTCGAAAGAGCTGACTTGATGGTCAAAGGATCTTGCCAGAGCCACCTCCCCCTGAACTCCAGATGAGACTTGTTTTGTAGGTTACTAGTGGTGATCTCTTCTTCTCCGACTCTAGCACTTCTTTGATGAGGATCAGATTTTGCACCAACAGGATTGGCACTAGAAGAAGGATCCTCTATTTTTGAGGTTTCCTTATTCTTAAAGAAGTGCTCAGCAGCAATCTCTCCTCTTCTTCTCTAGAGTCCTTTCCAAAAGAAAAATGCCTCTCAAAAAAGCTTCAATCCGATGGTCAACGACCTCTGTAGATATATCCTATCCAGATCTATCCGCTCCCACTTTAGGTAACTCAAGCTCTACCTACAGCCATGATGGATGCAGAGTAGTTCAACCTACTAGTCCAATAGATTTGCAGTCTCATGAAGGTGGTGCTGGCCATGCAGCAGTAGACTCTGATGCTAATTCAATTGGAGCAAGCTTCTCCAGAGCCCCGTGATCCGATCTGGGATAGTCGACTTGGGCTAGCCGATCGGTGACCTCCAAAAAGGGAAAGCAGAGAGTTGAGAGCTCCTACTCTGATCATGATTCTACCCATAGGAGAACTTTACCTTCATTCAGCCAAAAGACCTTAGAAATCCATGATTGAGAGGATTTGGATCGAAAACTACAAGAGATGAATTGATGGATTGAGAAACTCCATCATGCTCCCCCCTCTTATGGTAGTGATATCTATACTGATCCTCCTTTCTCTTAGCATATCATGCAGGAATCGATCTCGCTGAACTTCAAGCTCCCTCAATTCGAGAGCTACAATGGGACCTCCAATCTGATTGATCATCTGAAGGCCTTCTGAATAATGATGCTGATCCATGGCGCACCAGACGTCATTCTCTACCCAGTCTTCCCATCGACTCTGAAGGAAGCCGTCAAAAACTGGTACTCAACCCTCAAGCCAAATATTATCTTCTCTTTTGACCAGATAAGCCATCAATTTGCGGCTCATTTTGTTAGTAGCCAACGTCCCAGGTGGGGCTCGGAATCCCTCATCAACATCATGCAATAGGAGGGAGAGTCCATCAGAGCTTTTATCAATCGATTCAATGCCGCTGCACTAGAGGTTCAAAATCTAGACTAGTTTGTTGCGATGACCGCACTAAAGGATGGCCTTCAGAAGAATAATCTGCTGTTCTCCCTAGAGAAGAAGTATCCTAGAAATTTTGCTGATATGCTCGCTCGGGCTGAAGGGTATGCTCGAGTGGAAGAAGCCTTCAAGGCCAAAGATAATGAAGCCATTGGAGAGCAGCGAATCGATGAATCAGGCAGGCCTGCTGAGGAAGAAAAGTCGAGTGAAGCTCGACCGCACTTTTGAACTCCCTTTGAGTGCAAGCGAGCCCAAACTTCTCTCCGAGCTCAAAGTAGGAAAGCTCCGATAGAAGGGTGCGGTGGGGTTTCCTCCTTCGAAGGTTCCATAATTATGCCCTCCTTAATGCTTCAAAAATACAAGTGCTGATGGAGATTAAGGAGCAACTACCGAGGCCCAAAAGGATGCGCTCCCATCTTGGCAGATGCAACCCAAACAAGTTCTACCTCTATCATCATGACCACAGTCACGATATTGAAGAATGTATTCAACTCCAAGATAAGATCGAGGACTCATTAGGTGAGGCAGACCCGATCGATTCCTATGGTGTCAGCCTAAAAGATGGAAAGATTGGCTAAGAACATTACTACAATCAGATCCGCAAAGGGAGGAGCAGCAGGCGGATCGGCCACCTCTTGGCATCATCAACACCATTTCTGGAGGACTTCGACAAGGAAAGGCTAGCGAGTCAGCCGAGCCTGAAAAGAGGCATAGAACTTAAGAGCCCATCACTTTCATCGACGAGGATGCTCAAGGAGTCCAGTTTTCATACAATAATACGATTGTAATCTCTTTAAATATTGCTGACTATGATATGTGCCGCATTTTGGTAGATAATGAAAGCTCTACTGACATTTTGTTTTATAATGCTTTCTAAAAAATATCCTTACTTAATAACCACTTGGGACCTATGAACTCTCCGTTGGTAGGCTTCACTAGCGATGCCGTGCTAGTTGAGGGCATAATAACTTTGACTATGACTGCAGGACAACGTCCGAAGCTGGTTAAGGCACAGATCAATTTTCTAGTCGTAAAGGCTCCATCTGTCTATAATGCTATTCTCGACCGATCTAGTTTGAATGCACTTCAAGTAGTAGTGTCAACTTATTATCCAAAGGTGAAGTTCCCAATGAGCTACAAAATTGAAGAGATCAAGGAAGACCAGGTATTGGCAAGACGTTGTTACTCCATTATCCTATAGAAAAACATCCAGCCCAATCTTTATCCTGTTGATGAGCTGGATGTCCATGATGATCTTATCGAGGAGTGGGATGAGCCTATGGAGGATCTTGTATCTGTGTCCTTAAATGATGGGAGTGCGGAGCACACTATGTAGATTGGCTTCAACTTGGGGGACGAGGTTCGAGAGTGACTCATCACCTTCCTCAAGAAGAATACGGATGTCTTCGCCTGGATCCCAGTGGATATGCCAGGAATTGATGCCAAGGTCATGGAACATCGGCTGGCCATTGATCCTAAGAACCAGCTAGTAAAAAAGAAGATGCACAACCACACCCCGGAGAGGCAGAAAGCAATTGTAAAAGAAGTAGACAAGCTTCTCAAAACTGAATTCATCCGAGAAGTTAACTACCCAAGCTGGGTCTCAAACGTGATTCTCGTCAAAAAGAAAAATGGCAAGTGGAGGATGTGTATAGACTTCAAAATGCTGAACAAAGCCTGCCCAAAAGATAGCTATACCCTCTACCCAGGATTGATCAATTGGTAGACGTAACCTCGGGTCATGAGCTCCTCACCTTCATGGACATCTTTTTTGGCTATAACCAAATATGGATGGCACCGGAGGATGAGGAGAAAACTGCTTTTGTTACTGACCGTGGTCTTTACTGTTATAGGGTTATTCCTTTTGGACTCAAAAATGTGGGGGCAACATACTAGCACCTAGTCAACAAGATCTTCAAGGAGCAGATCAGTCGCAACATGAAGGTATATATGGATGACATGCTCGTCAAAAGTCAAGCTTCAATAAACCACATCGTTGACCTCGAAGAGACCTTCGGTGCACTCAAGAAGTAAAAGATGAAGCTAAACCCGACCAAGTGCACCTTTGGTGTGACCTCAAAAAAGTTTCTAAGATTTATGGTGTCAAGGCACGGGATTGAAGCAAATTCAAAAAAAATTTAGGCTATTCAGGAGATGACTACTCCAAAAATAATCAAAAAGGTTCAGCGCCTGATTGAAAAAGTGGCATTTCTAAATTGCTTCATCTCGAGATCGATCGAGTGATGCATGCCCTTCTTCCAAGTTCTCAAGCAATCAAAGAACTTCTGCTGGATGATGGAGTGCCAACGGACATTTGAGGAGCTCAAAAACTACCTCGGCTCACCCCCACTGCTGGCAAAGTCTGAACTCGGAGAATAATTATTCTTATATCTAGCAGTCTCCCCTACAATCATGGCAGTAGTCCTAATCAAGGAGGAAGTGAAAATGCAGCGATCGGTCTACTACGTAAGTCAGATCCTGAGGGATGCAGAGATCAGGTACTCTAAGTTAGAAAAATTAACTTACTCTCTTCTAATTATTGCCAGGAGACTCTGACCTTACTTTCAAGAGCACACCATAATGGTCCTCATGGATCAACCAATAAAAGCAATCCTTCATCGAATGGATGCTTCTAGAAGAATCGTAAAATGGACAATCGAGCTCACATAGTTTGATATCAATTATCGACCCTGACCATCGATCAAAGCTTAAATATTGGTAGATTTTGTAGTAGAATGTACCATTCTATATGAAGCCGAGCTTGAACAGAATGAGACCGGCATCCCCTGGTTGCAATCGAGGCTCTTCGAAGAGAGTGCCGACCTTTTCGAAGGTTTTTGGGCTGTGTACATGGATGGTTCGTCCAACGTAGCTGGAGCAGACGTGGGGTTGGTCTTAGTCAACCCCGAGGGAGTCATCATCGAATATGTGCTATGTTTTGAATTTCCTACAACTAATACTGGGGCCGAATATGAAGCACTGATCATCGGATTAAAAATAGCAAGAGAGTTAAAAGTAGATCGGCTTCAAGTCTACAGTGATTTTCAATTAGTGGTTGCCCAAGTTAGTGGCAACTATGAAGCACGAGAAAAAAGTATGATGAAATACCTTGAGAAAGTAAAAGATTTTACTCCGGCCTAATATAGTTTTGGCATTCAACAGATTTCGAGGGAAAAAAATACAAGATCCGACCTTCTCTCTAAATTGGCCACTTTAGCCCCAGTCGAACTATCCAAAGAAGTATGTTTTGAAACTCTAAAATACCCAAGCTCAGAGGAATCACAGCTTGTTATGCAGATGGAGCACGAGCCAAGCTGGATTGACCCATTAGTTGCCTATCTCAAAGAGGAAGTTCTTCCTCATGATCTGAAAGAAGCTCAAAAAATTAGAAATCAAGTCTTTCGATATATTTTGTATGAGGACAAGCTGTATAAAAGATCATATTCGCTATCACTTTTAAGATGTCTCCGATCTTCAGAGGTCGACTTCGCATTATAGGAAGTGCACGAGAAAATTTATGAAAGTCATGTAGGAGCCAGATCCCTATCACAAAGACTACTTTGGGAAGGGTATTATTAGCTGACCTTATACCATGACTCTATAGAAGATGTCAAGAAATATGACTTATGTCAGAGAAATGCAAACATACAAAAATAGTCAGCCTCCAAGCTTACTCCACTAAGCGCATCTTGGCCATTTGCATAGTGGAGAATGGATATACTTGGCCCTTTTCCAATGGCATTCGAACAACGAAAGTTCTTTCTGGTTGCTATCGACTACTTCACCAAATGGATCGAAGCAAACCACTAGCAAAAATTACTAAGGCTAAGGTACAGGACTTTGTCTGAAAGTCAATCGTCTATCGGTTTGGTCTGCCCCAAACTCTCATAATAGATAATGGACGATAGTTTGCTGGGATGAGATTCGCTGAGTTTTATGAAGATCTAAACATCTTCCATCATTTTATGTCAGTGGCCCATTCGTAGGCAAATGGTGAAGTAGAGGTGACCAACAGAATTTTACTATAGGGCATCAAGGCAAGGCTTGAAAGAGCAAGAAGGACTTGGGTGGATGAACTTTACCACATCCTTTGGGCATACCGAACTACTTATAGCTACCAACTAGGGAAACATCATTCGCCCTAGCCTTTGGGATGGAGGTAGTCGTCCCGATCGAGCTTAAACTTTCATCAGCACGGGTTGTGGCCTTCAATGAGTATCGTAACTCATAGGACCTCAAAGTCAATCTCGATCTATTGGAAGAAAAGAGAGAAGATGCCCAAGTTTGGATGGTAGCCTACAAATGAAGAGTGGCTAGATACAATAAATCTAGAGTAAAAAGCAAAGCGTTCAAAGTGGAGGACTTGGTGCTCCGATGAGTGTCCGTTTCGAAGCCTCAAGAGCAAAGAAAGCTTGCCCTGAATTGGAAAGGTCCATATAGAGTGGAGGAGGTCATCAGGCCTGAAACTTACTGCTTGAAGGAGCTTAGAGGGGCGACACTCCCACGACCTTAGAATTTAGAAAATTTAAGAATGTACTATCAGTAACTTTTCTTTAATAAAGTTCTTTCTATTTTAACATCATTAGTTCTTGGCATAAAAATTATGTAATGACAACTCTGAAGCAACCAAAAATGGCCCATTAGGAACAGGAGGAGAACCTCATCCTAACGTGAGTAAGGTCGAAGGCCTCGTTGAACTAAAACGAGATAAGGAAAGAGGCCCTACCAATGGCCCTAATATGCTCCTACTGTCCATTAGGAACAGGAGGAGAAACTCATCCTAACGTGAGCAAGGTCGAAGGCCTCATTGAATTAAGATGAGAGCAGAGGAGAGGCCCTACCAATAGCCCTAATGTGCCCCTACAGCTCGTTAGTAATTGGAGGAGAATCTCGTCCTAACGTGAGCAAGGTCAAAGGCCTCGTTGAACTAAGACAAGATGAGAAAAGAGGTCCTACCAATGGCCCTAATGTGCCCCTACAGCTCGTTAGGAATTGGAGGAGAATCTCGTTCTAACGTGAGCAAGGTCGAAGGCCTCATTGAACTAAGATGAGATAAGGGGAGAGGTTCTATCGATGGTCCTAATGTGCCCCTACATTCCATTAGGAACAGAAGGAGAACCTCGTCCTAACATGAGCAAAGTCAAAGGTCTCGTTAATCCAAAACGAAAACCCATCATTGGATCCGACGAACCTCTATGATCATACAAGGGATGGAAGGTCAAGGCCATGCTGATTTAAAATGAGGGAGAGGCCAAGGCCCTACTAATGATTGATGAGCACATTTCCCTACGGCCACGCCAAACGCCAAAGGAAAAATCCCATCCTAATTCATGGAACGAACCTCTGACCCGACGTCCACGACAAGCATCTCGTTAGAAACGAAAGAAAAATGAGGCATCTAGAATCGAATCTGCAAGAGATGACAACGAAAAAGGTACTATTTTATTATGAAGTTATGTTCATTATAAGTAAAAGTTAATAAGATCAATTACAATGGGCACACTACAAGCAAAATAGAGGTCGGCAAAGGCCGACGGTATGAAAAAGCAAATGCATTATAGACAAGATAAAGATCGGTGAAACCGATTACATAAAAAAAGAGGTGAAGTCCTAAGGCAATCCAGGCTCTTCAGATTTTGGGCTATCAGCTCCAGCCATCACTAAAGCTTTCTTTAGTTTGAAAATTTCCTCCTCTAGCTCCTTCTTCTTGTATAGACTATCGATGTATATCCTGTTGGAGTATTCAAATTTGGCCTTGAGCTCTCGCTGCTGCTTCCTCAAAACCTCAAATTCGGCTTCAGCATCCTTGATGGCTTGACACTCCCAGGTCAACTGGAGCTTCAATTATTGAACTTCGATTTTCTCCACCCCAATAGCCTCTGAGAGTTCACCAACAATCCTCCTTAGAAAGATGAGCTCCTCAGGTTTGCTACTTGATCCAACCTACTGAACGTTATGAAACTTCTTTCGAAAATAGGTTGCCTCATCCCTGGCAGCCATTAGCTCGCCTTCAAGCCTGGACATCTTCCCTACCCAGGTCGTCCGATAATTATTGTGTCGATCTTCAGTGTCCTGCAGCTGCTTCTGAAGTTGGAAAAACTTCTTCGACCAGTTCCAGTCATGTTGAGCTTCATCGATGGACCATGGTGAATTTCCTTCCAAGAGATGAATCTTCTCTTCCACCTTCTTAAGAACAACTTCTAGAGAGCCGATCTTCACTGTAAGCACCCAAGACTTGTTGCTCGCACTCTTTTGGAGTTCGGTGAGCTCCTTCTCAAAAAATTTTTTTCGAATGTTGAAGCTCTCTGCATCCTTCATGTGTAAACTTCGGAGATGAGTGACTTCCTTAGTCACCTCTGCAGCATTTTTTTGAGAGGCCTGAAGGTCGGCCTCAACTCTCTTCAATCATTCTCACAATTGGTGGACCTCCTTCTTCAAACCCTTTATCAAAAGCTTGAACAAAACCTCCTGAGGTAAGGGGTCGGCGTCAACCAGAGAAAGGGGGTCGTGGC
>QRFJ01000914.1:158221-304378 GCA_006176705.1 Cocos nucifera | reverse complement strand
GGTAAGAAACCAAGTCTGAGTCATCTCAGAATTTGGGATTGTCCGGCTCATGTCAAAAGACAACAAGTGGACAAGTTAGAGTTTAGGTCCTTTAGAGCTCGATTCATAGGATATCCTAAAGAGTCATTAGGATACTATTTCTACATTCCAGAAGACCACAATGTGATTATGAGTCGACATGCCATCTTTCTTAAAAAATAGTTTATTCAAGATAGCAGCATTGAAAAGTAGATTAAGCTTGATGAGAAAGTCTCACAAGTGCAATGAGTTAAGGACCAATTGGAACCAAACCAGGTTGAGCTAATAAAAATACTGCCTCCTCCACCTCGTAGATCGAAAAGAGTTTTCCATCCTCCTAAAAGATACTTAGGTATTATTTCAGAAGATGTAGAGAAAATGTTCCTCATAGGTAATGGTGCTCAAGGTGATGACCCCAAAACCTACAACGAGGCAATATCAGATATCGACTCCAAAAAATGGCTAGAGGCAATGCAGTCAGAAATTGACTCGACGCACTCAAACCAAGTCTGAACCTTGGTAGATCCACTAGAAGGTATAGTACCTATTGGGTGTAAATGGATCTTCAATAGAAAGATTGGTGTAGATGGGAATGTGGAGACACTCAAGGCTAGACTAGTGGCAAAAGGTTATAGTCAATGCGAAGGCATTGACTATCAGGATACCTTTTTTCCAGTGGCTATGCTAAAGTCCATCCGCACATTGCTTGCCGTTGCAGCCTATTTCGATTATGAAATATGGCAAATGGATGTGAAAATGGCATTCCTAAATGCATATCTTGAGGAAGATATCTATATGGAACAACTGCTAGGTTTCACATCCAGTGATACTGATCACAAGTTTTGCAAGCTGCAAAGATCCATATATGGACTTAAGCAAGCATCTCAGAGTTGGAACACTCATTTTAATGATGTGATCAAAAAGTTTGATTTCATTAAAAATGAAGAGGAATCATGTGTCTTCAAAAAGGTCAGTGGGAGCGCTGTTGTCTTCCTCGTATTGTATGTGGATGACATCCTCTTTATTGGGAATGATGTTCCCATGATGACAACAGTTAAATTATGGTTGTCCAAGGAATTCTCCATGAAAGACCTAGGTGAAGCATCCTTTATTCTAGGAATTAAGGTCTATAGGGATAGACCGAATAGGATGCTAGGACTTTCACAGAATATGTACATAGAAGAAGTACTAAAGAGATTTAGTATGGAAAACTCTAAGAGGAGATTAATACCCTTCAGACATGGTATTCATCTTTCCAAGAAGATGTGCCCCAGCACACCTGAAGGAAATAGAATGCATGAGCAAGATCCCTTATGCTTCTGCAATAGGGAGCCTCATGTATGCCATGCTATGTACACGACCTGATATAGCCCATGCTGTGAGTGTCACAAGCAGATATCAGTCAAATCAGGTGAAGAATACTGGACTTCTGTGAAATGTATCCTTAAGTACTTGAGAAGAACTAAGGATATGATGTTGGTCTTTGGTAATGGAGAACTCCAAGTCCAGGGATACACAGACTCGGATTTCATGTTCGACATAGATGATCGAAAGTCAACATTTGGAAGTCTGTTTATGTGCAATGGTGGTGCTGTCAGCTGGAAGAGTTCCAAGCAAACTGTGATAGTAGATTCCACCTAGTGCTGTTAAGAAGAGTTTCTAGCAGATAGCATCCCAAAGCAGATTGTTAGATATATGTGCCCTAGAAGCCAGAATTGGCTGACACTTGTAATACACTTCTAGGGGCAAAATTATAATTTTGACTAAAATCAATAAAATGGGTTATTTTCTATCACATATGTGTATTTAGTGTCTGTGATACATCCTTTGAGTTAATGGTAATGATAATTCATATTTTCAAGAGTTGAAAATTTAAGACATGAATAATCATTATTAACTCATAAATTGCTTCCGACCATAGGATCATCACGAGGATGGTGATTGATCCGGAAGGTTGGTGTACAATCGCTTCTCTTTAGTAGATGAGTCTTGAGTCTACGGTGTGGAGACACCGGAGCGAGAGTACAGGTACTCGTTAGAGAACGAGGGCACTGAGCGTGACCACCTCGAGTAGTCATTAGGGAGTCTACCTTCTCGTCAATGACTGACTCGATGCTGCAGTAGTGTGTCTGGTTCTTTGACCTGAGGTGCATCGGCAGTTCACCTTGAGGGTGTTATAGTTTGACTACACCATTACTCGGTCTCCTAGCCATATGGAACCCTGAGGTGTATGTTGGCTATAGCATGTTCATTGTAGGAACTGGATGGCATCAAGATGGAATCTATCTACCTCGGTGGTAGAGGAGCAGCCCTATGATAATCATGAGAATCAAGTCCAGAAGCCCATGGCCATGGCAGAGTGAAATAATAGAAAGAGTTTCTATTTAGATTTTCACATTGGACTCGAATCGAATGATTACATCATATGACAGAAGACTAGGGTTTGACGAGTTTACCTTAACCCTAATCTGATCGGGGCTCAAGATAGAAGAACTTAATCACACAGGTAGCTGCACCAAGAGGTTCGCATTCAGCTCTGATGGGTTGCCACCATATACTGCTAGGTGTCACTGGTGGATTTTGGGAGCAATTAGAATGATTTAGATGATCGATCATTCTAGCTGTTCGAATCAGAAGAGTTCTGATCCATCGAAAGGAGTTTCGATGATGTCGATGATAGAGATCATGACATATCCCATTACCATACAGAACTGAACCTAACTGGGTCACACAAACAAGGGTTTGAATCTGGTGATCATCAATTGAACTGATCTAGTTCAATTGATCTGAATGAGATTCAATTAGGTTCAAGGAAAATCGTGCTAGCACTCGATTGAACCTAACGTTCTTCTTTTGCTATCATAAATAAGTTGTCCTGTCTGAGCCAAAGGAGTTTGTGCTCAATCAGAGGCCTTCATATGGTCTGACTGGAGGTTGTCCAAGTCAGAAAAGGTTGTCTTATTTTGTAAGACATTACCTGCCATTTTTGGTCACCTGCCATTTCTTGTTCTTTGACTTTGGTCAAAAGTCTACCTTTGACTGGTCAAACGTTGACCATTGACACTTTGACTTTTGACCACATGTCATGCACCTATTGGAGAGCTGGTGGGGGCCTGTCCCCCTGCCAGAACCTGGCAAGGAGGAGGGCGCACGCCACCCTAGGCGTGTGCCCAAGTTGGAGGCGCCTAGGAGTCCTTGTTGGACAAGGACTCCATCTCCTTTTTGGATTCCAATTAGAGTTCTTCTAAGAACCAACTTTGACTGGTCTTAGGCACCCTCTAAGGAGGAATCCAGGGGACTCTATTCCCACCAATCAGATTTAGATCTGATTTCACAAAGGGTTGTGATTGGTTGGGAAGAAGAGGAGTTGGATCACAGCTAGTCTATAAATAAGACCCTGTACCCAACTCAAATTAAGATTGATTGAATAAGAGTTTCCATACGCCCCAAGGCTGCCTCTCCCCTCCTTCCTCCATGCCAAACCACCTTCTCCCTCTCCTCTCCACATGTCCAAAAGGAGTTTTGGATTTTTGGTTGGTGCGATTCCAGATCAAGAGAAAGGCGATCAAAAGCAAGAAGGCTGCGCTGCTGCAAAGGACGACTGCTGATCTTCAAAAGGAGTTTTGAAGATCCTCCAGATCAGATCCAGATCTAATTTTTGGAGATGTGATAGAGAAGAAGAGGATCTCTAGATCCAGCCTGAGTGGATATCGGTAGAGGCCAGGCGCTTGCGTGGCTAGATCCAGAACCTTCCGCTGCATACAGGATCATCAACAGGGTAATAGGATTACCCAAATCAGGTAAATTAAATTTGATTTAATTTATCTTATTTATTTTATTTATTAAAATAATAAGAATTAGATCTAAAATATTCAGATCTGATATAGATCAAAGAGAAAAATTTTTGAAATATATCTCTTGATCTGATCAGATCTGAACGAACCTGGACCGAAAAATCAGGATTTTCCTTCAACTGGTATCAGAGCCATGGTTCTAAAAATATTTAGATCTAATTTTAAATTTATTTTAATTAGAAAATAATTGATTTTAGATGTCACATGAGATGTGATCAGATCTGAAATCAGAAAAAATTAAAATTAAATGATTTAGGATCTAAGATTAGAAGATATGCATGACTAGTTCTAGAATAGAATAGTTCTATAGAATAGTCTTGCATGTTTTTCAATTTAATTTGATTAAATCATATTTTAGATCTATTTATTTACTATTTTTTGATATTATAATGGTTATAATAACATCTAAAAAATAGCAAATAAAAATTATTTAATTTTAAACATCATATGAGATATGATTGATGCATGTCTAGACTAGTTGTAGAATAGTTCTACATAAGTTGTCTAGATTAGAATTTATTTTGATTAAGATCAATTTAAATCTAATTTTTTAGATTATTATGAGATAATTTAGATCTGAAAATATGCATGATTCGATACATGAGATGTATGCAAAATATGCCATGATTAGATCTACTTTGTATATGAGATATATGATATAGATCTGATACTATTTTGTAGTATTGAATGTTCCTGATTAAGGCGTTCCTCTTGGCCGTCCGGTCATAAGAATGAAGAAGGGTTTAAAGGCCCTCTCTTTCCATTCGATGGGGTGTTCTTATGATGTGTAGGGGTGCTGCGTGTTCGTCCTTAATCAGAAACCCAAAACTTACTTTCTGCAAAACCCTAGATCCTGAAACCCTAGGATTTATTGTGCATATTTTGTTTATGAACCCTACTTAATTAAGAATTAAGTTTATGGAATATTAATTAGGTCTAAAATTGAGAATTTTAGATCTAAGACATATTCATAATACTGGGTTCGGGCTTGGGTAGCTCAATTAGGTCTAAGCGGTTGATCAAACCGAATCAAGAGTTGGTTAGATGGGATCAACAATGCTTAAATTGACCAGCCTAATAGGATTAAGTCTGGGTCAAGATCGAGTCACGATCAAGCAAGACCTAATTAGGCTCAGAGGTTAGAGTCTGGATTGTAGGCTAACCCAATTGGTTCTGACTCAACAATTTGGTGTCTAAGGTAAGTTTGGCACATACGACCGACTGGTTTTTAATTGGAAGCTACTCGACCTGAATGCGTTCTTGTACGAGTTAATGGCATATTCCTTCCACCGGTCTCACTTACCTGGCCATATCTGTTGACACAGTTCTGATCTGAGGTGGTCAATAATCCGAGCTAACCCATGCCACTAGGTTAGTCATAATTGTTATGACTAAGCCAAGTCTAGTTTAATGAGACCTGAATCAATTCTCCCTAAGAAAAGATTAAGTCTGAGGTCTTCCACCATTGTAGATGTGCGGGCCCTTCCCGGGGTTGATTGTTCTCGGCTGGATACAGTGGCTCAGTTGCACCGGGAAGATGCAACCATGTCTATTAGGCATTGGATGCTATGGGCTGGAGGATGAGTTGGGCTCAATATTTTGGATACGGTGAGAGACTCAATTAGGAACCCAGTCTATGCAAATGGTGGGTCTGACTTAACTAAGGAGTGGATCAATATTCTGGATACGGTGAGATTCATGAATTAGAGACCAAGTTTGGGTGCACCATGATTAGAGAATCATTGAACAAGAGTTGTTCACTCATTGGCTAACCCATCACCAATAACTGTTAGGTGAGGTGATGAGTCAGTTGGTGAGACCGCACCACCCACTAGAAATCATTAATCATGGAGATTTTTCGCATCTCTACAGAGGGAGTGTAGGGATCCGAGAAAATAGTGGGAGCTAATTTGTTTAAAAATAAAATCCCTAAATAAATTGGTCAAGTCAAAATTACAGTATCTAACTAGAATCTTTGACTCTCTACAGGAAAATGTCTGCGTCCAACCCATTGGCACGTATCCTGGACACACATAGACTGACCGGACCCAATTATAAAGATTGGCTCAGGAACTACAAAATTATTTTGGGTTTCGAGAAGTTAACCCATGTTTTGGACCAGGACCCTCCCACATTACCAGCCTGTCCATCTGTTGAACAGAGAGCGTCTCTGGAAAAATGGATTAGACGAAGATAATAAGGCCAGATATTACATGTTGGGCTCGATGTCTGATGAGCTCCAGCGCCAACATGAGGATATCGGGACTGCTCGCCAAATGTTGGCTCACCTGCAGGAGATGTTTGGTGAACAGAGTCGCGCAGCCAAATATCAAGTCACGAAATGACTTTTTAAGGCTAAGATGCGTGATGGGCAGTCAGTCCAAGATCACTGTCTGACAATGATCAAGGACATGGAAGAGCTTGAGAAGCTCGGTGTGAAGTTAGACTTGGACCTGCAGAATGATATTATTCTGCAATCCTTGACTGATGCATATGGGCAATTCATCATGAATTACCACATGCATAAACTTCAAGAATTCCTTGGCCGAATTAATGAATATGCTGGTTACCGCTGAGCTTTCTATGAAAGGTTCTAAAGGCTCAGTTCTTGCTATGGAACGGACTTCTTCCAAAAGAAAGTCTTATGGAAAGAAAAAGAAGTCTGTGAAAAAGCAAAAGGTGGAAGGATCAAAGAAGAAGAAGGCAGAGCCGAAGAAAAAGGCCGATGGTCAAAGGAAAGTGTTTCCATTGCAACAGCGACGGCCATTGGAAGCGGAACTGCCCTACTTACCTGGCCACCCTGAAGAACAAGAAGGAAGGTCCTTCTGGAGGTATGCTCGTTATTGAGTCTAACCTTACGGTTTCTTCTGCATCCAGTTGGGTGCTTGACTCTGGTTCTAGTGCTCATCTGTGCACTTCTATGCAGGGTCTTGAGGATAGCAGGAGGCTGAGGGATGGAGACATGATCCTACGCATTCGGTAATGGAGCAAGAGTTGCTGCAGTAGCCGTGGGAACATACCCTCTTCGATTACCATCTGGTTTAGACTTAGTTTTGAAAGACTGTTATTTTGTGCCTGCAGCTAGCAGGAATTTGATTTCTGTTTCATGCTTAGCACAAGAAGGTTATGTGATCACCTTCTTTAAGGACCATTGTAACATTCTTTATGAAAGAAATAAAATTGCAAATGGTTTCCTTATTAATGGTCTTTATCAGCTACATATTGATGTACCTATTTCTAACTATCGAGCAAAACGTGAATGCCAAACGACCTAGGGATAGTCCAAACGATAGATATCTATGGCACCTGAGATTAGGTCATATAGCAGAAGATAGGATCAACAAATTGGAGAAAAATGGGCTATTGAGTCCATTGACTTCCGAGTCATATCCAACTTGTGAATCTTGTCTTCAAGGCAAAATGACTAAACTCCCTTTTGTTGGACATGGGGAGAGGGCCACAGATCTCCTTGCCCTAGTACATACTGATGTGTGCGGCCCATTTGATGTGCCGGCTAGAGGCAATTTTGTCTACTTCATTACCTTTACCGATGATCTGTCTAGGTATGGGTATGTGTATCTTATGAGACACAAGTCTGAAGCTTTTGAAAAGTTCAAAGAATTCAGACATGAAGTAGAAAAACAAACTGGAAAACCCATTAAGGTTCTTCGATCAGATCGAGGAGGTGAATACCTTAGCCGGGAATTCCTAGACTATCTAAAGGAAAATGGCATAGTCTCTCAATGGACTCCACCAGGAACACCTCAACTCAACGGGAGTTTCAGAATGGAGAAATCGGACTCTATTGGATATGGTTCGATCCATGATGAGCTTCACAGACCTCCCTGATTTTCTTTGGGGACACTCATTGTTAACTTCAATCTATCTACTGAATAGGGTTCCCTCTAAAACCGTTCCTACCACACCGTATGAGATATGGCACGGTAAGAAACCAAGTCTGAGTCATCTCAGAATTTGGGGTTGTCCGGCTCATGTCAAAAGACAACAAGCGGACAAGTTAGAGTTTAGGTCCTTTAGAGCTCGATTCATAGGATATCCTAAAGAGTCATTAGGATACTATTTCTACATTCCAGAAGACCACAATGTGATTGTGAGTCGACATGCCATCTTTCTTGAAAAATAGTTTATTCAAGATAGCGGCATTGGAAAATAGATCAAGCTTGATGAGAAAGTCTCACAAGTGGAACGAGCTAAGGACCAATTGGAACCAAATCAGGTTGAGCCAATAAGAACACTACCTCCTCCACCTCGTAGATCGGAAAGAGTTTTCCGTCCCCCTGAGAGATACTTAGGTATTATTTCAGAGGAAGTAGAGGAAAATGTTCCTCGTAGGTAATGGTGCTCATGGTGATGATCCCAAAACCTACAACGAGGCGATATCAGATATCGACTCCGAGAAATGGCTAGAGGCAATGCAGTCAGAAATTGACTCGATGCACTCAAACCAAGTCTGGACCTTGGTAGATCCACCAGAAGGTATAGTACCTATTGGGATGTAAATGGATCTTCAAGAGAAAGATTGGTGCAGATGGGAATGTGGAGACATTCAAGGCTAGACTAGTGGCAAAAGGTTATAGTCAATGCGAAGGCATTGACTATCAGGATACCTTTTCCCCAGTGGCTATGCTAAAATCCATCCGCACATTGCTTGCCGTTGCAGCCTATTTCGATTATGAAATATGGCAAATGGACGTGAAAACGGCATTCCTAAATGGATATCTTGAGGAAGATATCTATATGGAACAGCCGCTAGGTTTCACATCCAGTGATACTGATCACAAGGTTTGCAAGCTGCAAAGGTCCATATATGGACTTAAGCAAGCATCTCGGAGCTGGAACACTCGTTTCAATGATGTGATCAAAAAGTTTGGTTTCATCAAAAATGAAGAGGAACCATGTGTTTTCAAAAAGGTCAGTGGGAGCGCTGTTGTCTTCCTCGTATTGTACGTGGATGACATCCTCCTTATTGGGAATGATATTCCCATGTTGACGACAGTCAAAATATGGTTGTCCAAGGAATTCTCCATGAAAGACCTAGGTGAAGCATCCTTTATTCTAGGAATTAAGGTCTATAGGGATAGACCGAATAGGATGCTAGGACTTTCACAGAAGATGTACATAGAGGAAGTACTAAAGAGGTTTAGTATGGAAAACTCTAAGAGGGGATTAATACCCTTCAGACATGGTATTCATCTTTCCAAGAAGATGTGCCCTAGCACACCTGAGGAAATAGAACGCATGAGCAAGATCCCTTATGCTTCTGCAATAGGGAGCCTCATGTATGCCATGCTATGTACACGACCTGATATAGCCCATGCTGTGAGTGTCACAAGCAGATATCAGTCAAATCCAGGTGAAGAACACTGGACTTCTGTGAAATGTATCCTTAAGTACTTGAGAAGAACTAAGGATATGATGTTGGTCTTTGGTAATGGAGAACTCCAAGTCCAGGGATACACAGACTCGGATTTCATGTCTGATATAGATGATCGAAAGTCGACATCTGGCAGTCTGTTTGTGTGCAATGGTGGTGCTGTCAGCTGGAAGAGTTCCAAGCAAATCGTGATAGCAGATTCCACCATGGAAGCAGAATATATCGCTGCATCAGAGGCTGTGAAGGAAGCATTCTGGTACAAGAAGTTTGCTGCAGAAATCAGAGTAATGCCATCAGATGCCATTCCTCTATACTGCGACAACAATGGCGCCATAGCCCTTGCTAAGGAGCCGAGGTCTCACCAGAAATCCAAGCATATTGAGCGGCGATACCACCTCATCCGCGATTACCTCGAGAAGGGTTACGTCGAGGTCAAGAGAGTCAACTCCGCAGATAATGTGGCAGACCCACTTACAAAGCCGTTGGGCCAGCAGAAGTTCGAAGCCCACCTTGAGAAGATGGGACTTAGACTTGTAGCCAATTGGCTTTAGGACAAGTGGGAGATTGTTAGATATATGTGCCCTAGAAGCCAGAATTGGCTGACACTTGTAATACACTTCTAGGGGCAAAATTATAATTTTGACTAAAATCAATAAAATGGGTTATTTTCTATCACATATGTGTATTTAGTGTCTGTGATACATCCTTTGAGTTAATGGTAATGATAATTCATATTTTCAAGAGTTGAAAATTTAAGACATGAATAATCATTATTAACTCATAAAATGCTCCTGACCATAGGATCATCACGAGGATGGTGATTGATCCGGAAGGTTGGTGTACAATCGCTTCTCTTTAGTAGATGAGTCTTGAGTCTACGGTGTGGAGACACCGGAGCGAGAGTACAGGTACTCGTTAGAGAACGAGGGCACTGAGCGTGACCACCTCGAGTAGTCATTAGGGAGTCTACCTTCTCGTCAATGACTGACTCGATGCTGCAGTAGTGTGTCTGGTTCTTTGACCTGAGGTGCATCGGCAGTTCACCTTGAGGGTGTTATAGTTTGACTACACCATTACTCGGTCTCCTAGCCATATGGAACCCTGAGGTGTATGTTGGCTATAGCATGTTCATTGTAGGAACTGGATGGCATCAAGATGGAATCTATCTACCTCGGTGGTAGAGGAGCAGCCCTATGATAATCATGAGAATCAAGTCCAGAAGCCCATGGCCATGGCAGAGTGAAATAATAGAAAGAGTTTCTATTTAGATTTTCACATTGGACTCGAATCGAATGATTACATCATATGACAGAAACTAGGGTTTGACGAGTTTCACCTTAACCCTAATCTGATCGGGGCTCAAGATAGAAGAACTTAATCACACAGGTAGCTGCACCAAGAGGTTCGCATTCAGCTCTGATGGGTTGCCACCATATACTGCTAGGTGTCACTGGTGGATTTTGGGAGCAATTAGAATGATTTAGATGATCGATCATTCTAGCTGTTCGAATCAGAAGAGTTCTGATCCATCGAAAGGAGTTTCGATGATGTCGATGATAGAGATCATGACATATCCCATTACCATACAGAACTGAACCTAACTGGGTCACACAAACAAGGGTTTGAATCTGGTGATCATCAATTGAACTGATCTAGTTCAATTGATCTGAATGAGATTCAATTAGGTTCAAGGAAATCGTGCTAGCACTCGATTGAACCTAACGTTCTTCTTTTACTATCATAAATAAGTTGTCCTGATCTGAGCCAAAGGAGTTTGTGCTCAATCAGAGGCCTTCATATGGTCTGACTGGAGGTTGTCCAAGTCAGAAAAGGTTGTCTTATTTTGTAAGACATTACCTGCCATTTTTGGTCACCTGCCATTTCTTGTTCTTTGACTTTGGTCAAAAGTCTACCTTTGACTGGTCAAACGTTGACCATTGACACTTTGACTTTTGACCACATGTCATGCACCTATTGGAGAGCTGGTGGGGGCCTGTCCCCCTGCCAGAACCTGGCAAGGAGAAGGGCGCACGCCACCCTAGGCGTGTGCCCAAGTTGGAGGCGCCTAGGAGTCCTTGTTGGACAAGGACTCCATCTCCTTTTTGGATTCCAATTAGAGTTCTTCTAAGAACCAACTTTGACTGGTCTTAGGCACCCTCTAAGGAGGAATCCAGGGGACTCTATTCCCACCAATCAGATTTAGATCTGATTTCACAAAGGGTTGTGATTGGTTGGGAAGAAGAGGAGTTGGATCACAGCTAGTCTATAAATAAGACCCTGTACCCAACTCAGATTGATATGAGATTGAAGCTAAGAGTTTCCATACGCCCCAAGGCTGCCTCTCCCCTCCTTCTCCATGCCAAACCACCTTCTCCCCTTGCTCTCCACGTCCAAAAGGAGTTTTGGATTTTTGTTGGTGCGATTCAAGCAAGAGAAAGGCGATCAAAAGCAAGAAGGCTGCGCTGCTGCAAAGGACGACTGCTGATCTTCAAAAGGAGTTTTGAAGATCCTCCAGATCAGATCCAGATCTAATTTTTGGAGATGTGATAGAGAAGAAGAGGATCTCCAGATCTAGCTCGAGTGGATATCGGTAGAGGCCCGGTGCTTGCGTGGCTAGATCCAAAACCTTCCGCTGCATACAGGATCATCAACAGGGTAATAGGATTACCCAAATCGGGTAAATTAAATTTGATTTAATTTATCTTTATTTATTTTATTTATTAAAATAATATTTATCAAATCTGAAATATCCTAGATCTGATATAGATCAAAGAGAAAAGTTTTGAAATATATCTCTTGATCTGATCAGATCTGAACGAACCTGAATTGGGAAATCCAGATTTCCCTTCAAATTGGTCCAATAGTTTAGTTGAGCATTGGTGGCACCGCATGCCTGGTGTTCACTTGATTATTAGAATTATCATTCAAAATATGATGATTCAGTTGTAACTTTCTCATGGATGGTCGCTTGGTCGAGCCACACTCGGGCCTAATCATTTGTGAGTTAGATGCACCGAATAGGTCATGTTAATAGTTGGACCTAACCAGAATTTTAGTGGTGGCACCACATGCCTACTGAAGAGATGTCTGGGGCAAAAATATTATTAAAAATTATTTTAAAAAATAATTAGTTAAAAAACCTATCCATAGATGCATAGGGGTTGGCCAAGCCACACTTAGGCCCATGTGATCTATGTAGATTTTAGTATCCACTAAGGAATTAATATAATTCCTCAAATTTGAGGTATAGGCTACCAATTCATATATGATAGTAGGAGAACCTTTAGACTAAAGTCTAAATCTTTAGGATTTAATAATTTATATATTAATAGGTCATGATGTCATATGTTTTCTTTTATGTAGTTATTACTAACACTTTGTCGCTCCAAACACTTTTGGACAATGACAAGCTTTTGGGACCAAATTTCAATAGTTAGTATCAAAAGCATAAAAATGTTTTGGAGCATAAAAGGATCTTATATGTTCTTACGGAATCGGCACATGATGAACCTATTACCAATGTGTGTGGTATGGTAAGAGATACTTATTAGAAGTAGCTTAATGACCGTACAACTGCTTGATGCATCATGAAGGCTACCATGAATGATGAGTTCAGCCAAAAATTCGAGGATGCTTAACCAAAGAAAATGCTTCAAATGTTCAATGAATCCTTCGGTACCCCTAAGGATGCAGAGAGACACAAAACATCTTGTGCAATCTTCAATGCTTGTATGCAAGAGGGGGCATCGGTTATCAATCATGTACTATATATAATCGAGCAAATCGAGCATTTGAGCAAACTCGATTTTCTCTACATGAATAGCTAGGAAAGGATGCAATTTTGAACTTGCTTCCCATGTCCACCTTCCTTTCCTTAGTCATTATAGAATGACAAAGCCTGCGGTGAACTACCATGGTTTGCTGGAATTACTGTAGACTTTTGAGAAGGACCATTAGCTCCAAAAGGAGTCGGTGCATGTGGTAGGATAGTCATCGGTAAATCATCCTTTAAAGAAAGAGAAAAAGAAAAAGAAGAAGATGCAGAACAACAATGCTAGGGCTTCTAAATCCAATCAGCTCAAGAAGCCCAAAGCATACCGGAATCAGGCAGAGTACTTCTTCTGCAATAAATTGGATTAGTGAAAGAGGAACTGTCCTCTTTATATAGCATCCCTTGATCTGAACAAGCCAAAGAGGAATAAGCAAAAGGTTGCTACATAAGGTACTTATATGATAACACCTTATAATTTATCTATATGTGATACTACTACCTGGGTACCAGATATTGGTAGTTTTATTAATATTTGCAATTCATTGCAGGAACTTTAAGTCAGTAGAAAATTTGAGGATGGTGAGCGATTCCTAAATATTAAAGATTGAAGATCTGTTATAGTTCTAACCTTAGGAATAATTTAGTTTGTCCTCGATTATAATGTCATTTTTATAGATGATTATCATTATTGTTCATCTTTTTTTTTAAATGTTATTTTTGTAGATCTTTTGACCAAAAATGGTTATAGCTTTTTAATAAAAAAAATTTTGCGATGTCACTATGAATGATGTTATCGTGATGCATGGACAATTAAAGATTGACATTTATAATTTATCATAGCCTGTTAGTATAATGTACATATCAAACAAATGCCCAAAGATAGATTATATCAACGATACCTACCTTTGGCATTGTCGGCTAGGTCATATAAATAAGAATAGGATAAATAGATTAGCTAAAGAGAAAATCATTGATATCAATGATTGTGAATCATTGCCAATCTGTGAATCATATCTTCTTGGAAAGATGACAAAGTCACCTTTTAAAGAAAAGGATGAATGAGTCAAAGATATCCTGGGTCTGATATATAGTGATGTATGTGGACCCATGAACATTAGTGCATGAGGTGGATTAGGTACTTCATTACTTTCATTGACGACTGATCAAGGTATGAATACTTCTATCTTATGAGGCATAAGTTTGAATATTTAAAATATTCAAATGATTCTATAGTGAAGTAGAAAAATAAATTTGAAAGAATATTAAAACTCTTTGATCAGACCAAGGAGTAGAATACCTCACCAATGAGTTTTTGACATTTCTAGAAGAGAATGGGATTCTCTTACGATGGACTCCTCTTGGAACACCATAGCATAATGGTATGTTTGAAAGGAGGAATTGAACCCTATTGGACATGGTTCGATCCATGATGGGGTTTGCTTATCTACCAATCTTCTTTTGGAGATATAAACTTGAGTTTGCATGCTATGTTCTTAATAAGATTTCAAGCAAGTCTATCACTAGAACTCTATATTAGATATGGATAGGGTGTAAGCCAGTACTATCATACCTGAGGGTCTGGGGATGTCCAGCTTATGTAAAATGTTGAAAGATAGATAAGCTTGGACTAAGGTCTGATAAGTGCTTGCTCATAGCATACCCAAAAAAAACTAGGAGATATTTTTTCTACCTTACTGAAGAACAAAAGGTGTTCATCAGCAGTAGGGCAATCTTTTTTAGAAAAAAAATTCTTAGAGAAGAAACTAATGCCACTAAGATTGAACTTGGTGAAGTTCATGGGATAGAAGAACCAATAAAATCACATACAGAATGGGATTTGATTGAAGAATCAAATCCAGAATCCATTATAGAGGCACCTTTGATGAGATCCAGTAGAGTACCATGTCAGTCAAATAAATACTATGATTTTTTGGTCTAGAATGGAGATCCTATTGAACTAGATGTGAACGACGAGGATCTGATCATCTATATGGATGCCATGCAAAGGTTTGACTTTAAGAAATGGCGTGATGCCATAAAATCCAAAATGGAGTTCATGGAGATCAATGGTGTATGGATACTTGTTGATCCATCCAAAGAGATCAAACCCATAGGATGCAAATGAATTTTCAAAAGAAAAAGAGAAGCAAATAGAAAGGTGGAGATCTATAAAGCCCGTCTAGTTGCCAAAATATACCATCAGTGTTATGGTATTGACTATGTTAAGATGTTCTCTCCTATGATAATGCTCAAGTCCATTCAGATTATTCTTGCAATAACAGCACATTTAGATTATGAGATCTAGCAAATGAATATCAAAACTGCTTTTCTCAGTAGAGAGCTGAAAGAAGAGGAGTATATGATACAACTTAAAGGATTCATATCGATAGATGAATCTAAAGTATGCAAGCTAAATAGATCCATTTATGGACTGAAGCAAGCTTCCTGGAGTTGGAATATGAACTTTGATAAGATGATCAAAATGTATGACTTCATTAAGAATGGAGAAGAGCCTTGTGTCTATAAATGAA
Source organism: Cocos nucifera (assembly GCA_006176705.1). Classification (NCBI taxonomy): domain Eukaryota; kingdom Viridiplantae; phylum Streptophyta; class Magnoliopsida; order Arecales; family Arecaceae; genus Cocos; species Cocos nucifera. Next base: position 288,808 of record QRFJ01000914.1, on the reverse strand, counting down.
AAAATGATTCTATAGTTATATTTCTTATGTTGTATGTTGATGATACTCTCTTAATCGAGAATGATATCCCTACATTATAGAAAATAGAAATATGGTTGTCATCTCAGATCTTCATGAAGGATTTGGGAGAAGTATTCTACATCTTAGCGATGAAGATCTATGGAGATAGATCTGCAAAAGCTACTTGGATTATCCTAATCCATGTACATTGATATCGTGCTGAAACATTTTAGCATAGTAAATTTCAAAAAATGCTATATCTTTTGATAGGCTAAGGAATTATTCTTTCTAAGAAGGATTATCTGATAACTCATGAAGAGAGATAGCATATGATTAGAATTCCATATGCTTTGGTTGTAAGATCTATCATGTACTCCATGATATGTGCGAGACCAGATGTGGCCTACTCATAAGGGTTAGCGAGCAGGTACCAGTCTGAGCCAGATGAGAACCATTGGAAGGTTGTAAAGACAATCCTTAAGTATTTAAAAAATACTAAGGACCAATGGCTCATTTATGGAGAATTTTACTTAAAACATATGGGATATACTGATTCTAATTTTCAGTTAAACTATGATGACAGCAAGAGCATGTTGGAATATATATTTATCTTAAATGGTGGAGGAATATGCTGAAAAAGTTTCAAGCAGCACATAGTAATTGATTCTGTTTGTGAGGTGTGTTGGAGATACGACCCTCTTCTTGGACTGGCATGACCACTGGTGATTAGCCAGCAACAAGAAAAGATCTCTCCGAGAATTAATGCTAAAGCACAAACAATGGATTCAAGGAAGAAAAAGGAGAACAAGAGTTTTCATGAAGAAAAGAGCTTTATTGTAATGAATTCAACATTACTTTATTCTTGGCCTATTTCCTATATATATATATAATAGGGTCAAGCCCCAAGCTCAATGAAAAATTCTCCAAACCCAAATAAAAAACCCATGCAAAATTGCTAACAAAAATCGAGATGACTCATTCTGAAATTGAGTCCTCTCGCCTGCATCCGAGATGTCTCATCTTCAAACCAAGATGTCTCGAACTGTATGTTAGTCCAGCACTCCCGAAACATCGTTCTCTATTTTGGATTTCCTCTGAGATCGAGATGTCTCAGATTGAGATCGAGACTTCCAACTTTTTGTCGAGTCTTGTCTTAGAATCGAGATATCTCACCCAGAACTGAGTCATCTTGTCTCAGAACCAAGATGACTCCAACTACTAACTAGGCTAATTTCTTATTGCCTTGCTCTCAGCTTTCCATGGCCTTTCTTCTCTAGTCTCCAAGGCTTAGGTGCACTACACCTGAGCTCATATTCTCCACCTTGGTGCTCCCAAGTCCTTGTGAACTCAGCTTTTCCTTACAAATCCATTCATGTCACACACATCTGAAAGTTATCTCTAGGAAGTACCTTCATGAGTGCATCCGATTGATTCATTTTGGTAAGGACCTTCATTAGTTCTACTTCACCATCCTCCACTAGCTCTCTAATCCTATGGTACCTTACATCTATATGCTTTGTGCGTGCATGCTAGACTAGGTTCTATGCTAGCAACAGAGCACTTTGACTGTAATAATATAGTGTAACCTTTCTCTGCTCCACTCCAATCACAACAATTAGCCTCCTAAGCCAAAGGGATTCCTTTACAACCTCTGTTATTCTAATATACTCAGCCTCTATAGTAGACAAGGCTATGATTGGCTGAATGATTGATATCCAAGACAACAGTCTACCAAACATGTAGAAGGGGTATCTAGCAGTAGATCTCCTTATATCAAGATCATCAGCATAATTTGCATCTATAAACCCTTTTGGAGGATTTGAACCTCCACACATCTTCATAAATTATTTTTCAAATCCTCTCGACGATCCAACAAACACCAAACCATAATCCCTTGTTCATTGTAGATATCTCAGTATCCACTTCAATGCTTTTCAGTGTTCTTTTCCATGGTTAGCCATGTATCTATTAACCAAGCTTACTGTGTGTGCTATATTTGGTCTATAACACACCATAGTATACATCACACTACCTACAATATTTGCATAAGAGACTCTATCCATACACACTCTCTCCTCTTCTGACTGGAGGCTTTGATACTTAGAGAGAGATATGTGGCTCAGCAATGGTGTCTCTATAGGTTTAGCCTTCTCCATACCAAACCTTTTCAGAACTTTCTGGACATATTGTTCTTGTGATAAATGGAGCAATGTTTTACATCTATCTCTGCAAATCTTCATTCTATGGATTTTCTTTGCTGGACCTAGATCCTTCATCTTAAACTTAGTTGAGAATATTTCTTTCAGCCTTTTCACAACTTTCATGCTTTTATTGGCTATAAGCATATCATCTACATGCAATAGTAGATATATGGCATCCTTGTCATCTACATTTTTGATGTAGACATAGCAATCATATTCATATTTGCTAAAATCTAGGCTAAAAACAAAACTATCAAATCTATGATACCATTGATGAGAGGATTGTTTTAGACCATACGGTGACCTCCTGAGTAAACACACTTTTTTCTCCTATCCAATCTCCATGAAACCATCTAGCTGCCTCATGTTGATCCTTTCCTCCAAAGTTTCATGAAGTAAAATTCTCTTCACATCCATTTATTCCAATTTTATGTTATGTTGTGCCACCAATGACCACAATACCCGAATGAAAGTATGACACACCACAGGAGAGAAAACCTTTGTGTAATCAATCCCATCCCTCTATGAGTATCTCTTTGCTACTAGCCTTGCTTTGAATCTGACCCTACCTTGTTCTAAAGGTGCCTCCATCTTAGTGAACATCCACTTCAAGCCAGTAGGCCAAGCACCTTCTAGAAGATCCACCAGCTACCATGTCTGATTCTTTTTTCGTGATTCCATCTCCTCCATCATGGCCTGCATCTATGACTCATGGTCTTCACTCTCCATAACCTTTGTATAGTTCATCGGATCTCCATTAGTAGTGATTAGAGCACAAGAGATAGCCTCATCAATTTCATATCTGATTGGTGTTTTGATAATATGCTGGGGCTTATGCAAAGCCACTCCTACTGGCACATTGCTCCTATCTTAAGTCTGTGGCTGCTCCTACACCTCTACCTGAACAGCTGGCTCTCCATGCTGATCTCTTATCTGAGTAACTATTCTCCTACCCAGCTCCACCTCAATAGGGACACTCCTATAAGTGGATGTAGACTACATGTCATCTGTCTCTAATTGGCCACTATTGTTCACCTTCATTTTTCTAGTTCCACCTATATTTCCAGACTTCTATAAGATGCTATTCTCATCAAAGATGACATCCCTACTGATTACTGATTTTTGTGCTTTAGAATTTCATAGCAAGTATCCTTTGACTCCATGTGGATATCCAATAAATATCAGCTTTTGAGATTTAGGGTCTAACTTGCTCCTCTCAGTTACCTCCACATGATCATAGATCGGACAATCGAAGACTTTTAGGTGGCCAAGCTTTACCTTCTTTCCACTTCAAACCTCCTCTAGAATGCCTTCATTTAGCTTATGATGAGAAAACCTATTAATAAAAAAAAAAATTATGATATCAGCTTAAAAAAATTTTGGAAGTGATGTGTGTAGTCTTAAACTCTATGCCTTCTCGATCAGTATCCAGTTCATCCTTTTCACGATACCATTCTACTAGAGAGCCATCTTCACTATGTAATAGCATTTGATGTCATTTTCTTCACAATACCTTCTAAACTCTAGGTTTGTATACTCTCCTCCATTATTCGACCTCAAGCACTTCACTTGTCTCCTTGACTCCTTCTCTACCTCAGCTCTCTAGGTTCTGAAATGGGCAAGCACCTTTGACATTTCTCTAATAAGATAAATCCATAACTTTTTTGAGAAATCATCAATGAAGGTGATAAAATACCTAGCCCTACCTCTAGCTCATATAGGAGTTGGTCATACACATCCTAGTGCACTAAATCCAGCACTCCTTTATTGTGCTTGGAATTGGTGGCAAACTTCTACTGAGTTTGGTAACCATGGTAGAAGCATAGATTTTAAAGCATTTTATATGAAATCATAAAACCAAATCCTAACCCAAGGACCATCTTATTAAAATTAAATCATATAATATGCAATTATAATATAAATTAGGAAATAGAAACTGTTGGTGTGGAATCTGGTTGACGCAGGAGTGAGCTAGAGTTGGGGAAGATGAGGCCACCATCGGTGATTTGCAAAATAAAGTCCTGATCAGAGCCGAGGGTGGTGGTTCCGATAGGATCCTCCGACGGTCAAGTCATCTCTTTCGGCCAACAGAAATAGAGTACTCAAAAAATTAAGGAGTAGAGCAATGAAAAGGGGAATGAGAGCTTAGAGAAAACATATATGGAGGGTCCCTTTTATAGACGGAGCCTGTAACAAACTAATGGTGACAGTTGTAACCATCTAGTAGTGGGCCATTCAGGCCACATGGAGTTTATTATGGAGGATAGTGTTCCTTATCGTGATGCTCTAGTCTATTGGGATTTATTAGTTGAAGTTTGGATAGAGCAGGCATTAGCAGTGAAGAGCTTTGAGTTACATTAATTCTAGAGTAGTTCAGACTCCTTTAAGGCTATCTACTTATATGTTGATTTGTATTAAGTTGATAGCCAAATTCATATGGATGATGAGGTCTTTTTGGATGATTGGAAGAAAATCGACTGATCGAAACTTGGCTGGCGACTGAAAGAAGCTCGTTCATAATAATTTTGCCTGGAGGAGATCACCTGGAAGGAGATCGAATGGACGAACCCAACTGGGGCATCACTGAAGGAGTTCAAATGATTAAAGGAGTTTGGTCAGAAGGAGTATGATTGGAAGGAGCCTATCTGGTGACAGGATCTAGATCAACCGATGAGAGCTTGGCTGGCTGCTGTAGATGACTATTAAGGGTACTTTTGTGACTCAATCATTTCTTTTGAAGCTCTATGACTTTCATGAATGCCCGAAGGTTAATAAGATAGGGACGAGGCTCTTTTTCTCATATATCCAAAGCTCTTGGTGCAAGAATGCAGAAGTCTGCCACTCTTTGCAGATTGCAAAAATTCATCCAGGAAGGAGGAGTTCTATCAATTCAGTGTCAATCCAATGTTGAACAGTCTGGACAAATTCTAGTAAGGAGAGAGTCCAAGCAGCTTCAAGGTTGATTAGGCTAGACTGGATCATGATCGATCACTTAACTACTTCGAGAGTCACTGCCACTGTTCAAGCTCATTCGGGCGAGACCCATGAGGCCCCAGAGGTTCTCAAGTTATTGCATGAAGTTGGCCACGATTGCTGTCACTGGACGAGATTGACCTAAGACTCAAATCCTCCTCAAACTTCAGCAAGAAAGGTTCTATCCCTAACACAAGCTCCCCTACTCTTGAGTTTGAATTTTGAAAGAATGGAGTAATGGAATGCGAGTGCCAAAGTCCTTTTCCACCTTTCGCATCCTTTGTAGAGAAGGTCTTAGCACTATCTTCACTAAAATTGAATCTTCTTTAGTACGACTTGACTTGAAAAGATGAATTTTTGAAACTCCCACTGAAGCACTGCCCAAGGTGCGGTGCAATAAAGATTCTGACTGTTGCCACTCTGCTACCATGATAAGGGAGACACGTATCAATCTGAAGTTGGTCAGTGGAAATCTGCAATCATGACCATCTCAAATTCTTACAGCTATTTAAGCTCGTCTTCTTCTTTGAGATTTCATTTTGTCCAGGTCACCTCTCTTTCCCTCCAGTCTCCTTCTCCCTTCTATCCTAGAGCACCAGTGTCTTCCATCATTTCCTTTGATTCCTAGAGGCTCTCTCCTTTGGTTTTCATCGAGCTTGTTGCCTCTCCATTCTTTACCATCGATTTAAGTTAGTTCTTGAATCCTCCTTTTTTATCATTCATATCTTTTAGCATCTCTACCCATTTGATTTCTTTAAGAGGGTCTCAAATTTTATTTTCATTAATTTTCTAGAGATTTTCTCCGCTTTAGTTTGATCCCCATATCCTCTGAAGAATTCTAATCAACTAGTTTTGGAAGCTTGGCACATTTGGCTTTAATGGATCCTCCCCATAAGGACCTTGAACTTATAGAAGTACCTCGACCATCCTTCATCCTTGATACTATCCCATTCAGAATTCGGTCGGAAGATCTTTTACCGATTAGGATTCAGTTTGGAGTCCCTTTCAATTACAAACTTGAACTCGTGGTCCTAGGGATCGAGCCTATTCTCCTCCTCATGGATGGACTTATTTGTATGTTGAAACCCTCCAGACAGGACTTTGGCTATCCATACCTTCTTTCATAATCAACTTGTTCAAATTCTTAAATATTTTCTTTGCCACTATGGCACCAAAATCTTTTAAATTCATTGTAGGATTTCTCTCCTTGTGCGTAATGGCTAACGTCCGACCTTCTATCTCTTTATTCCGTAACTTCTTCATCTTCAAACATTATCCGACCTACAAAGATTGGTGGCATATGTCTCCCCAGTTCGACAAGAAGGGGTTACTCAAGGGTGTCCCTTCTTCCATTCATAACTTGAAGAAAAAATTCTTTTTCGTCTCAAGTTCTCTTTTAGAACTAGGACTTCCTTCCTAGGGCAACATAAAGAATTTGATCCATCAAGCCCCAGGACTTGAGAAAGAGGATCGGGACTTGGTCGATAAGCTAAAAAACTATCGAGCTCCCCAAATCTCCAGACTACTAGATGATCAAACCTTGTTCGACTTTGGTCATAGTCCTCTCAATCTAGCAGATAGTCCTTTGTAGTCCACCAATTATGTATGGTCTCTTTTCTTTCTGTAACTTTGATTTTTTTCTTTATAGAAATGACTCCTGAGGAGAGGAACCTATGGCCAAAGGGGATCAGGTTCCTCAAGAGGAAGGGTAGCTCTGCCAGGGAAACATCAAAGAAGGCTCGCACTAATGAGCCGATCCCGACCATGCCGATCCAGACAACACCCATCCTAGAGGCTGATATGGCAGCACCAACTCCGACCTTACCCTAAGAGGATGTGGCCCCCACACCTCCTGAGCAATATGAGGTCGTTGAGATGAACAAGAAGAAAAAGGATGCCATCAGAAGAAGGATAAGGAGGATGGCCGAAAACTCGAGTGGTGAGGGCTCCGATTAGGAGCAAGCTTCCTTGGATGACTGAGAGGTCATTCAATCCCTGATGAAGGGAAGCATCCTCCCACACATTGTTGATAAAATGGTTGGGATGAAGGATGCTGAAAGATTTAACAAGTCCTTCGCTGCCTTCCTCGAGGTAATTAATACCTTTGAACTTGATCGAATGCGGGATGTAATCCCAGAGTTCTAACTTAATTTTTTTTTATCTTGCAACTGTGGCATTACTTGTTTGCCCATTAGAAGACAGTCGATCTCCATCAAATCGAGTTCCCCAAGGCCCTCCAGGAGGCTCAAGTAGAGACAGAAAGGGTTCAAGCCAAGGTCGACCATTTGAAGGTGGCCTCGGAGGAATAGATTACAAAGGCTGATCACCTTCGAGAGGCATTGAGGAGAGAAGAGGAGGTTTCTGTAGAGCTGAGGGCAGCCTTGACTCTTTCAAAGGATATAAGAAAGAAGGCTGAAGAGGAGGTCAGCACCGAGATGGAGCGGGCTGTCGAGGCCTTCAAGTCCTCCAAAGTAATGGAAGACATCAAGATTGCCTTCGCCCAGGAAGCTTTTCTAGAGAAATTCGAGATCTGCATGAGGAGGGTTGTTAAGAACTTTTCAGAGGTAGATCTTAACCTTCTGACAGATGAGTCCAGTAAAGAAGCCGATCCTTCTAATGCTAGGGCCACCTCTCCTATTACCGAACCGACCCCTGAAGCTCCAAGACCTACAGTCAAGCCGAGGCCGCAAGGAATGCACCGACCTCACCTACTACTGAACCGACTGAAGTCAAAAATCTTTGATTACATATACTTTTCTTTCTTTTCTTTTTGTACTCAAATATTTTAAGAAATAAAAATAAATTTCTTTCCTATTTAAATTTATGCTATGGCAAATGTTATTTAGAGTCTCTTTAGTAACCAAAGTCGAGGTCCATCATCCTCGACCAATGCCAAGCCCTTGCCCCATGGGATCTCTCTAAAACCAATAGTCAAGGAAAATAAGAGGGAAATTCGCCATCTGAAGAAGAAGCTGAAGAAGATGGAGGATGAGCATCAAAAATCTAGGAAGAATGCTTCTAAGGCAGTAATTGAAGTCACCCACCTCTGCAAGCTTTACATGAAGGACTCTACAAGCTTTAGCATCAAGAAGGGCAACTTCAAGAGAGAATTAGCTGAGCTTAAAAAGAGAGCCAGTGACAAATCCTGGGTGCTAACTATGAAGATCAGTTTCCTCAAAGCGGAGCTCAAGGCGGTGAGAGAGAAGATCCAACTGCTAGTGGGGAGCTCGCCATGGTGTACTGACAAGGCTCAGTATGAATGGGATTGGTCCCAAATGTTTTTCATGCTCCAAAAGCAACTGTCTGATGCCGAGTCTGCCTATGAGACCTACTGGATGAGCTAGCATGGTAGGATATCCAAACATGAGCAGCAGCTTCGAACTACCAATAGCGAGTTGGCTCTGCTTCAGTAGTGGCTCGTCGATACCTATCGATCCAACACCAATAGGGAGTTGGAAGATATTGCTTCTTTAAAGAGCATCGCGAGCAAACTCTCAGAATCAATCGAAACTGAGAAAGTCAAAGTTCAACGAATGAAGTTTAAGTTGGTTTGTGAACAACAAGCTGTCAAAGATGCTGAAGCTAAAACAAAAGTTTTGAGAAAAAGGCTATGGCATTGAAAGAAAATTATCAGTAGACTGACGGAATGTTCTACGACAAACTGATGAGAAGGAAGGAGCTTGAGGAAGAGATTATTAGCCTAAAAGAATCTTTAGTATGGCCAGCAGTCCAAAGTCTGAGGAATCAGATCCCTCTTAGAACTTTGACTTTTTTCTTCTTACATTTGTAACCGATCATACAGACCTTTATTTTGTACATAACATTGATTTAATGAAATGATACATTTCTTCATTTTCACTCTGCATTAGTTGAATGTCTGTTGACATCTCTAACTTCTTTTTTCCTCTCTTTCACTCCTTTTTCTTTGGGGTGGTCTTGTGGACCTCGGCTTTGCAATGGACCTCGACATCAATAAAGAAATGCTTTCTTCAGTAACTTTTTTCATTCTACTTGGATTAATTTGATATCCATTGTTTTCTCTATTTTCTCCACATTTCCTTCTATTGAAATGGTTGTTGAAGATTGATTTTCCTCCCATCTCTTTTTAACCGAAGATCTTTATCTGCATCTGGTTGAGGTTATCTTTCCATTTCTAGCTTAGTTGGTTTTCTTTGGTCCCTTTGTCAAGATGAGGTCCTCCCTTATTCATGACTTACTTTGCCCCCCCATCAGGATGAGGTCCTCCTCCTGTTCCTGATGAGGTAGTTTTCTACTTTTGCCAAGGCAGAGTCTTCCTTCCATCTTGGTTAACTAGAGGGCTTTATTTGTAATGAGACGAGATTCTCCTGTTGCTCCCGTTGGTGCGGTAAGGGCTCAACAAGGCTGTTGATAGGGGCCTCTCCCCTCTTTCAATTTTAAATAACTGGAGGCCTTTATCTTGCTCCAGTTAGGATGAGGTTCTTCTTCTATTCCTAATAGGGCTGTAGGGATGCATAAGGGCCATTGGAAGGGCCTCTCCCCTCACCTCATCTTAGATTAACGAGGCCTTCGCTTTGCTCAAGTTAGGATGAGGTTCTCCTTCTATTCCAAATAGGGCAGTAGGGGTGCATAAGGGCCATTGGAAGGGCCTTTTTCCTCATCTTGTCTTTGATTAACGAGGCCTTTGCTTTTCTCAAGTTAGGATGAGGTTCTTCTCCTATTCCTAATAGGATAGTAGGAACGCATAAGGGCCATTGGAAGGGCCTCTCTTCTCATCTCATCTTAGATTAACGAGGTCTTTGCTTTGCTCAAGTTAGGACGAGATTCTTCTCCTATTCCTAATAGGATAGTAGGAGTGAATAAGGGCCATTGAAAGAGCCTCTCTCCTTATCTCATCTTAGATTAACGAGGCCTTCGCTTTGATCAAGTTAGGATGAGGTTCTCCTCCTATTCCTAACAGGATGGTAGGGATGCATAAGGACCATTGGAAGGGCCTCTCTCCTCATCTCGTCTTAGATTAATGAGCCCTTCGCTTTGCTTAAGTTATGATGAGGTTCTCCTCCTATTCCTAATAAGACAATAAGGGCACATAAAGGCCGTTGGAAGGATCTCTTCCCTCATCTCGTCTTAGATTAATGATACCTTCACTTTGCTTAACTTAGGATGAGATTCTCCTCCTGTTCCTAATAGGACAGTAGAAGCACATAGGGGTAGTTGGAAGGGCCTCTCCCCTCATCTCGTCTTACATTAATGAGGCCTTCGCTTTGCTCAAGTTAGGATGAGGTTCTCCTCCTGTTCCTAACTGGACAGTAGGGGTGCATAGGGGCTGTTGGAAGAGCCTCTTCCATCATCTCATCTTAGATTAACGTGGTCTTCGCTTTGCCCAAGTTAGGATGAGGTTCTCCTCCTATTCCTAATAGGACAGTAGGGGTGCATAAGGGCCATTGGAAGAGCCTCTCCTCTCATCTCATCTTAGACTAATGAGGCCTTTGCTTTGCTTAAGTTAGGACAAGGTTCTCATTCTGTTCGTAATAGGATAGTAGGGATGCATAGGGGCCATTGGAAGGGCCTCTCCCCTCATCTCATCTTAGATTAATGAGGCCTTCACTTTGTTTTCAAATAAAGTTTAGTTGAGTTATTTCCTATTATTATATAATTTCAAACCAAAAAATAGAGGTGTCGCAAAGAGGAAATTTTATTAAATTAAGATTACTGATAATACATTCGTAGATTCTCCGAATTTTAGGAGCATGAGAGTGTCGCTCCTCTGAGCTCCTTCAGATAATAAGTTTCAAGCCGGATGATCTTCTTGACTTCATATGAGCCCTCCCAATTTCGTATGAGCTTTTTCTGATTTTGAGATTGCAAAATAGCCGCTCACCAAAGTACCAAGTTTCCCACTTTAAATGCTCTATCTTTGATCTTAGAATTATAGTAGTGAGCTACTTTCTATCTGCAAGTCACCATCTGAACTTGAGCTTCTTCCATATTTTCTTCCAACAAGTCCAGATTGGCCCTAAGATCTTATGAATTTTGCTGCTCATTAAATTCCACAACTCATGCCGATGGAAGCTTAAGCTTTATCAGGATAATAACCTTCATTTCGAAGGCCAAGAGGAATGGAGTCTCTCTAGTTGGTAATCTTTGGATAGTCCAATATGCCCAGAGTATATGATAGAGTTTGTCTACCCAGGTCTTCTTTTCCTTCTCAAGCCTTGCTTTAATATCTTGTGGTAGGGTTCTATTGATTACCTCGGCCTCACCATTTTCCTATGGATGGGCTACTAATGTAAAATGGTGAGAAATGTTCAAGCCTTTGCAGAACTCCATAAATTTTGCTCCAGCAAATGATCGACCATTGTCTGTTATGAGGATACGAGGTAGGCCGAATCTGCAGATAATCGACTTTTAGACGAAGTTCTGTATTTTTGGTTCAGTTATTTTTGCTAAAGATTTGGCCTCCAGCCACTTCGTAAAGTAATCAATTGCTACCAGTACGAACTTTCGATGTCCAGACTGAAGGAAAAATACTATTTTCTATCGCAAGATCGTGCAGATCAGATCAGATCTGAGAGAAACTTTTTTAAAAAATTTTTAAATGATCTAATCAGATCTAAGAGTTCTCAAATCTAATCATGATGATCTGATATTAAAAATTAAAAATTAAAATTAAATTAGATTTAATTTAAAGTATTTGATTGGATGATCTAATTATCCTGCAATGATCCTATTGATTCCTGAGGTTCTGAAAGGAGCCACGCACGTGCCTAGCCTCTACCGATATCTACTCGAATAGGATCTGAATGTCTTCTCCTCATGAACCTTTCCTCCAATAGTCAGATCTAGAACTGATCTAAAGTACCTTTAAAACTATTTCTGAAGGCAGCCCATCCATCACATGAACACCGTCGCGTAGATCCTGAATATTGTGCCAAAAATCTTGGATCTTCTTCTAACTTTTTAGGCTTGTATAAGAGAATATTGTGTCTAACCTTTTAGGCTTATAGAAGAGAAGAAGAGAGAGAATAGAGGGGGTGTGGGATATTAGGGATGGCAGACTTTGGACATGGAAAATTATTTCTTGCGTTGAATGCACTTTGTCATGAGAAAGGCTTTTATGTCCAATGCCTACTTAGAGTCCCTTTTGACCAAAATAACTTATTTATTTTATCATTAGGACTCTAAAAATTATTCTCCACAAAAAACCATCAGATCTCATCTATTTTTTTCACTAAAAATGATTCAAAAAGGTATTGACATGAGTAGATAAGGAAGAGTCCACTACGCCTAGGACTCTTCCCTCAAAAGTTTGATCTAAATCAAACTCTATCATAACTTAGTCTAAACACATCCAAAAAATACTAAATTTGGTACACCCAATTCATAACTCATTCTCTATCATATATCTAAAAAATAGATTAAAATGATCTCTAAAAAATTTTCTAAGAGAATCTACTCAGGTGACCCTCAATTCTCTCAAATAGGTCAACTTTTAACCCTAGTCCAATTTGAGTATGGATGGATTTAATTTCTATAATTAATCTAATCTAGACTTGTTTTAGTTAGATGAAAATAAATCCATTCTAAAGATAAGAATGAGTCAAATCAAATTTGACTCAATTGTGATGAATCAGAAAGATTTCAAAAGGAGAAAGTCAGGCTCAATCATGTGCTAGCACGATTACCTTGAACCTGATTTGATCTAATCCAAATCAATCAAACTGGCTTAGCTCAATTGATGACATCTAGACCCAAACCTTTGTTTGTGTGATCTAGTTAGGTTCAATTCTGTATTATAATAAGACATGTCATGATTTCCATCATCAACATCATCGAAACACCTTTCGATGGATCAAAACTTTTCTGATTCATACAATTAGAATGATTGATCATCAAAATCATCCTAATTTCTCCCAAAATCAACTAGTGACACCTAGCAGTATATGGTTTCAATCCATTAGAACTGAAAGCAAACCTCTTAGTATAGTTACCTGTATGATTGCATCCTGATAGGATTAGGGTTATGGTGAACTCATCAAACCCAATGTCCATCATATGAATTTATCATTCAATTCGAGTCCAATGTGAAATCCTAATAGAAACACTTTCTATCATCATCACTCTGTCATGGCCATTGGCTTATGGACTCAATCTCATGATTATCATAGGGCTACTCCTCATCTACCAAGGTAGATAGATCCCCTATTGGTGCAATCTAATTCCTACAATGAACATGCTATAGCCAACACACACCTTGGGTTCTGAATGGCTAGAAGATTGAGTTATGGTATAGTCAAACTATAACACCATCAAGGTGAACTATCGATATACCTCAGGTTAAAAAATTAGATACACCACTGCAGCATCGAGTCAGTCATCGATAAGAAGGTAGACTTTCTTGTGACTACTCGAGGTGGTCATGCTCGGTACCCGCATTCTCTAATGAGTACCTGTACTCTCACTCTGGTGTCTCCACACCATAGACTCAAGATACATCTATCCAAAGAAAGTGATCATACACCAACCTTTTGGATCGAACACCATCCTCGTGATGATCCTACAGTCGGGAGCAGTTTATGAGTCAATTATGAAAATTCATGTCTTAAATTTTCAACTCTTGAAAATATAAATTGTCACTACCATTAACTCAAAGGATATATCACAAACATTATTAAATACACACTATGATAGAAAATAGTATATTTATTAATTTATAATTAAAATTATAAAATTATCCTTAGAAGTGTGTTATAAGTGATAGCCAATCTGGCTTCTAGGGCACACATCTAATAAACTCCCACTTGACCTAAAGCCAATTGGCTACAAATCTAAGTCCCATCTTCTCAAGGTGGGCTTTGATCTTCTGCTGCTCAATGGTTTTATCAGCAAGTCAACTGCATTATTTGTTGTGTCGACTCTCTTGACCTCGACGTATCCCTTCTTGAGGTAATCGTAGATAAGGTGGTATCACCGCTCGATATGTTAGATTTCTGATGAGACCTTGGCTCCTTAGCTAGGGATATGGTGCCATTGTTGTTACAGTATAGAGAGATGGCATCACTCTGAGCTCTATGGTAAACTTCTTGTACCAAAATGCTTTCTTTGCAACTTTCGATGCAATGATGTACTCTGCTTTTATGGTGGAATCTGCTATCACAGTCTGCTTGAAACTCTTCCATTTGATAGCACCACCATTGCACACAAATAGACTTCTAGATGTCGACTTTCGATTATCTATATCGAACATAAAATCCAAGTCTATATACCCCCAGACCTGGAGTTCTCCATTACCAAAGACTAGAAACATATCATGTATGCCATGCTATGTACATGACTTGATACTGCGCATGTTGTGTGTGTCACTAGTAGGTATCGATCAAATCCAGATGAAGAGCACTGGACTACTATGAAATATATCCTTAGTTCTTCTTAAGTACTTAAGAATATATTTCATAGTGGTCCAGTACTCTTCATCTGGATTTGATCGATACCTGCTCGTGACACTCACAACATGCACAATATCAAGTCGTGTACATAGCATGGCATACATGAGGCTTCCTATTGCTCAAGCATAAGGGATCATGCTCAAGCGTTCAATCTCCTTGGGTGTGTTGGGACACATCTTCTTGGAGAGATGAATGCCATGTCTGAAGAGCACCAATCTCCTCTTGGAGTTTTTCATGCTAAACCTCTTTAACACCTCTTCTATGTACATCTTTTATGAGAGACCCAGCATCCTATTTGGTCTATCTCCATAGACCTTAATTCCTAGAATAAAGCATGCCTCTCTTAGGTCTTTCATGGAAAATTCTTTAAACAACCACATTTTGACTGTGGTCAACATGGGAATATCATTCTCAATTAGAAAAATATCATCCACGTACAGTACGAGAAAGTCAATAGTGCTCCAACTGACCTTTTTGAAAATATAGGGATCCTCTTCATTCTTGATGAATCCAAATAATTTGATCACATCATTGAAATGAGTATTCCAGCTCCGAGATGCTTTCTTAAGTCCATATATGGATCTTTCCAGCTTGTAGATCTTATGATCAGTATCACTGAATGTGAAATCCAGCGGCTGTTCCATATAGAAATGCTCCTCAAGATATCCATTTAAGAATATCATTTTTATATCCATCTACTAAATTTCATAATCGAAATAGGCTGCAACAGTAAGCAATGTATGGATGGACTTGAGCATGGCTACTAACGAAAAAGTATCCTGATAATCAATGCCTTCATGCTGACTATACTCTTTTGCTACGTGCCTTGCTTTGAATGTCTCTACATTTCCATCGGCATCTATCTTTCTCTTGAAGATCTATTTACATCCAATAGGTACTACACCTTTAGGTAGATCTACCAAGGTCCAGACTTGGTTTGAATGCATTGAGTCAATCTCTGACATCATTGCCTCTAACCATTTCTCGGAGTCGATATCTAATATCGCCTCATCATATGTTTTGGAATAATCATCATGAACCCCTTTTCCTATGAGGAACATTTTTTCAACATCCTCTAAAATAGTATCTAAGTACCTTTTGGAGGGACGAAAAATTCTTTCTGATCTATGAGGTGGATGAGGTAGTAATTAGACTGGCTTAATCTGATTGGATTTCATAGGTTTCTTGGCTCATGGAGCTTGAGAGACTTTCTCCTTGAGCCTAATCTATCTTCCAATAACATTATCTTGAATAAACTATTTTACAAGAAAGATGGTATGTCGACTCATAATCACATTGTGATCTTCTGGGAGATAAAAAAAATATCCTAATGACGCTTTAGGATATCCAATAAATTAAGCTCTAAAGGACCTAGACTCTAATTTATCCACCTATTGTCTCTTGATATGGGTTGGACAACCCCAAATTCTGAGATGACTCAGACTTGGTTTCTTATCGTGCCATATCTCATATGGTATGGTAGGAATGATTTTAGATGGAACCCTATTCAATAGATATATAACGGTCAATAGACTATATCCCTAAAGAAACTTAGGAAGGTTTATGAAGCTCATCATGGATTGAACCATATCTAATAGAATCCAGTTTCTCCATTCTGAAACCCCATTGAGTTAAGACATTCTAGGTGGATTCCATTATGAGACTATGCCATTGTCCTTAAGATATTCTATGAATTTTTGACTAAGGTACTCGCTTCCTCGATCTGATCAAAGAATCTTAAAAGATTTTTCTATTTATTTTTCTACTTCGAGTTTGAATTTCTTGAACTATTCAAAAGCTTCAGACTTGTGTCGCATCAAATACACATACCCATATCGAGATAAATCATCAATAAAGGTAATAAAATAGATGTAATTGCCCCTGACTGGCACATCAAATGGACCACATACATCAATATATACTAAGGTAAGTAGATCTATGGCTCTTTTCCCATGTCCCATAAAAGAAAACTTGATCGTTTTATCATGAAGGCATGATTCATAAATCGGATATGACTCGAAAGTCAGCAAACTCAATAGCCCAGATTTTTCTAATTTGTTAACCCTATCTTCAGCTATATGACCTAGCCAAAGGTGCCAAAGATACCTATCATTTAGACTATCCCTTGGTCTCTTTGATCCTATGGCATTCACGTTTTGGTCGATATTAAAAATGAAACATCAATATGTAACTGATAGAGATCATTTATAAGGAAACCACTTACAATTTTATTTCTTTCATAAAGAATATTATAATGGTCCTTAAGAAAACTAATTACACAGCCTTCCAATGCTAAACATGAAATAGAAATCAAAATTCTGCTTGCTATAGGCACATAAAAATAGTTCCTAAGTATGAAGTCTAATCCTGACGGTAATCATAGAGGATAGGTTCCCATGGTCACAGCAGCAACTCTTGCTCCATTTTTGATGTGTAGGATTATTTTACCATCCCTCAGCCTCCTGCTATCCTCAAGACCCTACAAGAAGTGCACAAATGAGCACTAGAACCAGAGTCAAGCATCCAACTGGATGCAGAAGAAATCATAAGATTAGATTCTATGATGAGCATACCTCTAGAAGGCCTACGTCCTTCTTGTTCTTCAGGCTGATCAGATAAAGAGGGCAGTTCCGCTTCCAATGCTCGTTGGTATTGTAATGAAAATATTTTTCTTTGTTAGCAGCCTTCTTCTTTGGCTCTGCCTTCTTCTTCTCACCATTCATCTTTTGCTTCTTCATGGACTTCTTCTTCTTTTCAAAAGACTTTCTCTTAAAAGAAGTCTGCTCTATAGCAAATACTGAGCCTTTAGAACTTTTCATAGAAAGCTCAGCAGTAACCAGCATATTCATGAGTTCAGCTAAGATATTCTAAAGTTTATGCATATGATAGTTCATGATGAAATTTCCATACGCATCAGTCAAGGACTGCAGAATTATGTCAGTCTGTAGATCCTGATCTAACTTGACATCGAGCTTCTCAAGCTCTTTTATGTCCTTGATCATCATAAGACAATGATTTTGAACTGACTGTCCATCATGCATTTGAGTCTTAAAAAGTCTTTTAGTGACCTAATATTTGGCTGCACGACTCTGTTCACCAAACAACTCTTGTAGGTGAGCCAATATTTGGAGGCTAGTCTTAAAGTCTTCATGTTGGTGCTGAAGCTCATCAGACATCGAGCCCAACATGTAATACCTAATTTTGTTATCTTCATCCATCCACTTCTCGAGAGACGCTCTTTGATCTGTGGATGGATGGACTAGTAAGGTTGGAGGATCCTGTTCCAACACATGAGTCAACTTCTAAAAATCCAAAATAATTTTTATGTTTAGGAATCAATCCTTATAGTTGAGTCCGATCAGTCTATGGGTGTCCAGGATACGGGCTAGTGGATTGAACACAGACATTATCCTATAGAGAGTCAAAGTTTCTAATTAGATTTTGTAATTAGAATTAAATAATTTATTTAAAAATTTTATTTTTAAATAAATTAGGCTTCCACTATTTACTCAAATTCTTACACTTCCTTGGCAGAGATGCGAAAATCTCCATGATATAGATTTCTAGTGGATGGTGCAGTCCCACCAACATACCACCTCACCTAACAGTTATTGATGATGGATCAACCGATGAGTGGATAACTCTTGTCTAATGATTCTCTAATCATGGTGCACCCAAACTTGATCTCTGATTCATGAATCTCACTGTGTCCGAAATATTGGTCCACTTCTTAGTTAAGTTAGATACACCATTTGCATAGATTGAAATCCTGATTGGATCCCTCACCGTATCAAGAATATTGAGCCCAACCCATCCTCCAACAAGTAGCATCCAATGCCTAATAGACATTATTGCATCTTTTTGGTGTAACTAAACCACTGCATCCAGTCGAGAACAATCAATCCCAAGAAGGGCCCATACATCTACAATGGTGGAAGACCTTAGATTTAATATTTTCTTAGGGAGATTTAATTTAGGTCTCTTTAAACTTGACTTAACTTAGTCATAATAATTATGACTAATCTAGTGGCATGGGTTGGCTCGAATTGTTAGCCACCTCAAATTAGAACTGAATCGACACAAATGGCCAGGTAAGTGAGATCGGTGGAAGGGATATGCCATTAACTCGACAAGAGCGCATTCAGGTCGAGTAGCTCCTAATTAAAAATCAATCAGTCATATCTACCAAACAAGCCTTAGACATCAAATTATCGAATCAGAATCAATTGAGTTATCCATCAATCCAGGCTTGAACCATGGAGCCAAATTAAGTCTTGATTTGATCGAGTCACATCTCAATGTGATTCGATCTTGATCTATACTTAATCCTATTAGGCTGGTCAAATCTAAGCTTTTCTTGATCCCACCTAACCAACTCTTGATTCGATTTGATCAACTGCTAGACCTAATTAAGCTACCCAAGCTCAAAACTAATTTTATGAATATGTCTTAGACCTAAAAATTTATAATTTTATATCTAATTAATTTTATAATCTGAATTCTTAATTAAATTTTGGATTTATGAACAAAATATGTAATAGAAATCCTAGAGTTTCAGGATCTAGGGTTTTGCAAAAAGATAAGTTCTGATTTTTTATTAAGGATGAGCGCGTAGCACCCCTACATGCCATAAGAACATCCCATCGAATGAGAGGAGAGGGACTTTAAATCTTACTTTATTCTTATGATCGGACGGTCATGGGGAACTTCTTAATTGAAAATATAATTTTTTACTACAAAACTAGTTAGATCATTTATCACATATAAAATGATCTAACTAATACATGTCTTGCATACATCTCATGTATCATTAATATGCATACTTTCAGATCTGAAACATCACATATTAAATCTAAAAAATAAAATTTTAAAATTGATCATATCAAAATTAAAAATATTCTAGATATCTTATAGAACTATTCTACGACTAGTCTAAGCATGCATCATTCATATCCAATATGAATAAACAAAAAATTAAAAACTTTTTTTTCTATTTCTAGATCAGATTATAATAATTATAATATTAAAAAAATAAAAATTAAATAAATCTAAAATTATATTTAATCAAATTAAATACATGATCATACTAGACTATACATAGAACTATTCTATACCTAGTCTGATCATGCATCCCATACATATTAGATCTAAATTATTTAATTTTTAATTTTTTAATTTTAGATCTAATCACATCTGATGTGATATCTAAAATTTTTAATAATAGATTACAAATAAAAATAAAATCAGATCTAGGGTAAATCTGAAGAACTGCAAACATAGCTCTAATACCTGTTGAAGGAAAAATACTATTTTTCGCCTTAGGATCGTGCAGATCTGATAGATTTGAGGAAGATTTTTCTAAAAAATTATTAAATAATTTGATCAAATCTAAGAGTTCTCAGATCTAATCATGATGGTCTGATATTAAAAATTAAAAATTAAAATTAAATTAGATTTAATTTAAAGTACCTGATTGTGTAATCTAATTATCCTGTAATGATTCCGTTGATTCTTGAGGTTCTAGAAGGAGTCATGCACGTACCTAACCTTTATCAATATCCACTCGAATAGGATCCAAATGTCTTCTCCTCACAAACCTTTTCATCAAAAATCAAATCTAGATCTAATTCGAAGAACCTTCAAAACTATTTCTAAAGGCAGCCCGTCCGTCACACGAACACCATCGCGTAGATCCTGAATATTATGCCAAAAATCTTGGACCTTCTTCTCAGATTTGTGCCTAACTTTTTAGACTTCTAGAAGAAAATAAGAGAGAGGATAAAGGGGGCATGGAATATCAGGGATGGTAGACTTTGAGCATGAAAAATTATTTCTTGCATTGAATGCACGTTGACATGAGAAAGGCTTTTTTGTCCAATGCCTACTTAGAGTCCCTTTTGACCAAAATAACTTATTTATTTTATCATTAGGACTCTAGAACTTATTCTCTATGAAAAACCATTAGATCGCATCTATTTTTTTTGCCAAAAATGATTCAAAAAGGTATCAGCATGAGTAGATAAGGAAGAGTCCACTATGCCTAGGACTCTTTCCTCAAGAGTTTGATCTAAATAAAACTCTATCATAACTTAGTTTACATACCTCAAAAAATTATGAAATTTGGTACACCCAACGCATAACACAAGCTCTATCATATAACCCAAAATCAAATCAAAATGAATTCTAAAAAATTTTCTAAGAGTATCTGATCAGGTGATCCTCAATTCTCTAAAATAGGTCAAGTTTTGACCTTAATCCAATTTGACTATGAATGGATTTAATTTCTATAATTAGTCTGACCTGGACTTATTTCACTCAAATAAAAATAAATTTATTCTAAATACAAGAATGAGTCAAATCAAATTTGACTTGATTGTGATGAATAAGGAAGATTTTAAAAAAAGAAAGTCAAGCTCAATCATGTGCTAGCATGATTACCTTGAACCAGATTGGTCTAATCCAAATCAATCGAACTGGCTTAGCTCAATTGATGACATCCAGACCCAAATCCATATTTGTGTGACCTAGTTAGGTTCAATTATGTATGGTAATGAGACATGTCATGATCTCCATCATAGATGTTGGTGCAAAATTTGGTTGACGTCGAATCGAGCTAGAGTTGAAAAAGAAGAGGTCACCGCTGGTGACCTACAAAATAATGTTCCATCTAGAGTCAGCGATGGTGGCTCCAATCGGATCCTTCGATTATCAAGTCAACTCTTCTGACCAATAGAAATAGAGTGCTCAGGCAAAAATTCAGCAGAGCTTTAGAAAAGAGAAGAGAGCTTAGAGAAAACGTATTTGTAGGATCCCTTTTTATAGATGGAGCCTATCGTAACCGTCCGATAGTGGAGTCGCTGATAGCAGACTGATAAATGATAGTCATAACCATCCTGATAAATGATAGTCATAACTATTCGATAGTGGGATCACCTGTTCATTGAGATTTAATAGTCAAAGTTCGGAGGAAGCAGGCATTGGTTGGTGAAGAACTTTGACATATATCAATTCTAGAGAAGTTCGGACTCCTAAAGAAAATATGGCTGGAGGGGATCATCTGAAAGAAATACTACTTGAAATCTGAAAGTAATCCACTAGAGGAATCCAGATGAACTTTGATTGAAGGAGAAGTCCAAAAGGAGTTCAGCTCCTGAAGGAATCCGACTGAACGAGAGGTCCGAAAGGAGTTCGACTCCTATAGAAATCTGACTGAAGGAAAGATCCAAAAGAAGTTTGGCTCCTGGAGGAATTCAACTGAAAGAGATGTTTGAAAAGAGTTCGGCTCCTGTAGAAATCTGACTGAAGAAGAGATCTGAAAGGAGTTTAGCTGCTAAAGGAATCTGATTGAAGGAGACATCCGGAAGGAGTTCAGCTCCTAGAGGAATTCGATTGAAGGAGACATCCAAAAGGAGTTCGACCATTGGAGGGAGTCTGAGTGCTTGAAGGAGTTCGGCTGGGGTTCGGCCGCTAGAGGGAGTTTGGGAGGGGTTTGACTATTGCAGGAGTTCTATCAGAGTTTGGCTACTAGAGGAACAATTTTCAATCAAAGCTTTCCATGATTATCAGTTGCATTAAGCTAAGCATCAGACTGAACTTTGACAGGAGTGGGGTTTATCTCCAACAATAGTCCCTCCACTCTCAAG
The DNA here is from genome assembly GCA_006176705.1 of Cocos nucifera. Lineage (NCBI taxonomy): Eukaryota > Viridiplantae > Streptophyta > Magnoliopsida > Arecales > Arecaceae > Cocos > Cocos nucifera. The sequence goes on along the minus strand of QRFJ01000914.1, from coordinate 266,566 downwards.
TTCAAAATTTGAAAGAAGGAAGTGCAAAAAGATGACTGCTGAAGTCATTTTTTGGGCTCTACATCCATTGAGTTTGAAGTTGAAGCTTGGAGAAGATCTTATCTCCTGTCGAGGTTGAAAAGATCTTATCTCTTATTGAGGTTGATGCTGAAGCTCAGAAGAGATCTTATCTCCAACCGAGGTTGAAGGAGATCTTATCTCTTATTGATGTTGGCATTGAAGCTTAGGATAGATCTTATCTCCAGCCGAGCTTGAAGGAGATCTTATCTCCTATTGATGTTGACATTGAAGCTCGGGGGAGATCTTATCTCCAGCCGAGTCGGGGCCTCTCTTCTCACCTCATCTAAAATGAACGAGATCTTCAACTTTGCTCATATTATGATAAGGTTTTCTTTCTGTTTCTAACAGGTTGTAGGCGCACATAAGGGCCGTTATCAGGGCCTCTTCCCTCATCTTGTCTAAAACAAATGAGGCCTTCGACTTTGCTCATGTTAGGATGAGGTTTTCCTCCTATTCCTAACAGGCTGTAGGGGCACATAAGGGCCATTGTCAGGGCCTCTTCCCTCATCTTGTATAAAATGAATGAGGCCTTTGACTTTGCTCATGTTATGATGAGGTTCTCCATCTATTCTTAATGGGCTCTAGGGGCGCATAAGGACCATTATCAGGGCCTCTTTCCTCATCTCATGTAAAATGAATGAGGTCTTTGACTTTGCTCATGTTAGGAGGAGGTTCTCCTTCTATTCCTAACGGACTGTAAGGGCACATAAAGGCCGTTGTCAGGACCTCTCCCCTCATCTCGTCTAAAATGAATGAGGCTTTCCTAACATGGCCATTATTGATTGCTTCTTCCCTATCATCTGAAGGAAAATCCTGATTTTTCGATCTAGGTTCGTTCAGATTTAATCAGATCAAGAGATATATTTCAAAAAAATTTCTCTTTGATCTGTATTAGATCTGGGATGTTTTAGATCTGATTCTTATTATTTTAATAAATAAAATAAAATAAGGATAAATTAAATCAAATTTAGTTTACCTGATTTGGATAATCCTATTACCCTATTAATGATCCTATTTGCAGTGGAAGGTTCTGGATCTAGCCACACAAGCGTTTGGCCTCTATTGGTATCCACTCGGGCTGGATCTGGATATCCTCTTCTTCTCTATCACATCTCCAAAAATCAGATCTAGATTTGATCTGGAGGATCTTCAAAACTCAATTTGATGATCAGTAGTCATCCTTTATAGCAGTGCAGCCTTCTAGCTTTTGATCGCCTTTCTCTTGCTTGAATCGCACCAACAAAAATCCAAAACTCCTTTTGGATGTGGAGAGCAAGGGGAGAAGGTGGTTTGGCATGGAGAAGGAGGGGAGAGGCAGCCTATGGGCGTGGGGAATTATGATTCAATCATCTTATGTGAATCTGAGTTGGGCACAGGGTCTTATTTATAGACTGACTGTGATCCAACTTCTCTTCTTCCCAACCAATCACAACCCTTTGTGAAATCAGATCTAAATCTGATTGGTGGGAATAGAGTCCCCTGGATTCCTTCTTAGAGGGCACCTAAGACCAGTCAAAATTGGTTCTTAGAAGAACTCTAATTGGAATCCAAAAAGGAGATGGAGTCCTTGTCCAACAAGGACGCCTAGGTGCATCCAACTTAGGCACACGCCAAGGGTGGCGTGCGCCCTCCTCCTTGCCAGGTTCTGGCAGGGGGACAGGCCCCCACCAGCTCTCCAATAGGTGCATGACATGTGGTCAAAAGTCAAAGTGTCAATGGTCAACGTTTGACCAGTCAAAGGTAGACTTTTGACCAAAGTCAAAGAATAAGAAATGGCAGGTGACCAAAAATGGCAGGTAATGTCTTACAAAATAAGACAACCTTTTCTAACTTGGACAACCTCCAGTCAAACCATATGAAGGCCTCTAATTGAGCTCAAACTCTTTTGGCTCAGACAGGACAACTTATTTATGATAGTAAAAGAAGAACGTTAGGTTCAATCGAGTGCTAGCATGATTTCCTTGAACCTAATTGAATCTCATTCAGATCAATTGAACTAGACCAGTTCAATTGATGATCACTAGATTCAAAACCTTGTTTGTGTGACCTAGTTAGGTTCAGTTCTGTATGGTAATGGGATATGTCATGATCTCTATCATCGACATCATCGAAACTCCTTTCAATGGATCAGAACTCTTCTGATTCGAACAGTTAGAAAGATCGATCATCTAAATCATTCTAATTGCTCCCAAAATCCACCAGTGACACCTAGCAGTATATGGTGGCAACCCATCAGAGCTGAATGCGAACCTCTTGGTGCAGCTACTTGTGTGATTCAGTTCTTCTATCTTGAGCCCCGATCAGATTAGGGTTTAGGTGAACTTGTCAAACCCTAGTTTCTGTCATATGATGTAATCATTTGATTCGAGTTCGATGTGAAAATCTAAATAGAAACTCTTTCTATTATTTCACTCTACCATGGCCATGGGCTTTTGAACTTGATTCTCATGGTTATCATAGGGCTGCTCCTCTTCCACTGAGGTAGATAGATTCCATCTTGATGCCATCCAGTTCCTACAATGAACATGCTATAGCCAACATACACCTCAGGGTTCCATATGGCTAGGAGATCGAGTAATGGTGTAGTCAAACTATAACACCCTCAAGGTGAACTGCCGATGCACCTCAGATCAAAGAACCATACATACTACTGCAGCATCGAGTTAGTAATTGACGAGAAGGTAGACTCCCTAATGACTACTCGAGGTGGTCACGCTCAGTGCCCTCGTTCTCTAACGAGTACCTGTACTCTCGCTCCGGTGTCTCCACACCGTAGACTAAAGACTCATCTACTAAATAGAAGCAATTGTACACCAATCTTCCGGATCAATCACCATCCTCGTGATGATCTAATGGTCGGGAGCAATTTATGAGTTAATAATGATTATTCATGTCTTAAATTTTCAACTCTTGAAAATATGAATTATCATTACCATTAACTCAAAGGATGTATTCCAGACACTAAATACACATATATGATAAAAAATAATTCATTTTATTTATTATAGTCATAATTACAATTTTGACCCTAGAAGTGTATTATAAGTGTCAGCCAATTCTGGCTTCTAGGGCACATATATCTAACAATCTTCCACTTGTCCTAAAGCCAATTGGCTACAAGTCTAAGTCCCATCTTCTCAAGGTGGGCTTCGATCCTCTGTTGGCCCAATGGCTTTGTAAGTGGGTCTGCCACATTATCTATGGAGTTGACTCTCTTGACCTCGACATAATCCTTCTCGAGGTAATAGTGGATGAGATGGTATCGCCGCTCAATATGCTTGGATTTCTGGTGAGACCTCGGCTCCTTAAAAAAGGGCTATGGTGCTATTATTATCGTAGTATAGAGGAATGGCATCTGATGGCATTATTCCAATTTCTGCAGCAAACTTCTTATACCAGAATACTTCCTTCGCAGCTTCTGATGCAGCAATATATTCTGCTTCCATGGTGGAATCTGCTATCACCGTTTGCTTGGAACTCTTCCAGCTGACAGCACCACCATTGCACATAAACAGACTCCCAGATGTCGACTTTCAATCATCTATATCGGACATGAAATTCGAGTCTGTGTATCCCTGGACTTGAAGTTCTCCGTTACCAAAGACTAACATCATATCCTTAGTTCTTCTTAAGTACTTAAGGATACATTTCACAAAAGTCCAGTGTTCTTCACCTGGATTTGACTGATATCTGCTTGTGACACTCACAGCATGGGCTATATCAGGTCGTGTACATAGCACGGCATACATGAGGCTCCCTATTGCAGAAGCATAAGGGATCTTGCTCATGCATTCTATTTCCTTAGGTGTGCTAGGGCACATCTTCTTGGAAAGATGAATACCATGTCTGAAGGGTATCAATCCCCTCTTAGAGTTTTCCATACTAAACCTCTTTAGTACTTTCTCTATGTACATCTTCTGTGAAAGTCCTAGCATCCTGTTCGGTCTATCCTTATAGACCTTAATTCCTAGAATAAAGGATGCTTCATCTAGGTCTTTCATGGAGAATTCCTTGGACAACCATAATTTGACTGTTGTCATCATGGGAACATTATTCCCAATAAGGAGGATGTCATCCATGTACAATATGAGGAAGACAACAGCGCTCCCACTGACCTTTTTGAAAACACACGATTCCTCTTTGTTTTTGATGAAACCAAACATTTTGATCACATCATTGAAACGAGTGTTCCAGCTCCGAGATACTTGCTTAAGTCCATATATGGACCTTTGTAGCTTGCAAACCTTGTGATCAATATCACTGGATGTGAAACTTAGTGGCTGATCCATATAGATATCTTCCTCAAGATATCCATTTAGGAACGCCATTTTCATGTCCATTTGCCATATTTCATAATTGAAATAGGCTGCAATGGCAAGCAATGTGCGGATGGATTTTAGCATAGCCACTGGAGAAAAGGTATCCAGATAGTCAATGCCTTCGCATTGACTATAACCTTTTGCCACTAGTCTAGCCTTGAATGTCGCCACATTCCCATCTGCACCAATCTTTCTCTTGAAGATCCATTTACACCCAATAGGTACTATACCTTCTGATAGATCTACCAAGATCCAGACTTGGTTTGAGTGCATCGAGTCAATTTCTGACTGCATTATCTCTAGCCATTTCTCAGAGTCGATATCTGATATCTCCTCATTGTAGGTTTTGGGATTATCACCATGAGCACCATTACCTACGAGGAACATTTTCTCTACGTCCTCTGAAATAATACCTAAGTATCTCTTAGGGGGATGGGAAACTCTTTCCGATCTACGAGGCGGAGGAGGTAGTGTTCTTATTGGCTCAACCTGATTTGGTTCCAATTGGTCCTTAGCTCATTGTACTTGTGAAACTTTCTTATCAAGCTTAATCTGCTTTCCAATGCCGCTATCTTGAATAAACTATTTTTCAAGAAAGATGCATGTCGACTCACAATCATATTGTGGTCTTCTGGAATGTAGAAATAGTATCCTAATGACTCTTTAGGATATCCTATGAATCGATCTCTAAAGGACCTAAACTCTAACTTGTCCGCTTGTTGTCTTTTGACATAAGCTGGACAACCCCAAATTCTGAGATGACTCAGACTTGATTTCTTACCATGCCATATCTCATACGGTGTGGTAGGAACGGTTTTAGAGGGAATCCTATTCAGTAGATAGATTGAAGTTAACAATGAGTGTCCCCAATGGAAATCAGGGAGGTCTGTGAAGCTCATCATGGATCGAACCATATCCAATAGGTTCCGATTTCTCCATTCTGAAACTCCGTTGAGTTGAGGTGTTCCTAATGGAGTCCATTGAGAGACTATGCCATTTTTCTTAAGATAGTCTAGAAATTTCCGGCTAAGGTATTCACCTCCTCGATCTGATCGAAGAATCTTAATGGGTTTTTCAGTTTGCTTTTCTACTTCATGTCTGAATTCTTTGAACTTTTCAAAAGCTTCAGACTTATGTCTCATAAGATACACATACCCATACCTAGATAGATCATCGGTAAAGGGAATGAAGTAGACAAAATTGCCTCTAGCCGGCACATGAAATAGGCCGCACACATCAGTATGTACTAGAGCAAGGAGATCTATGGCCCTCTCCCCATGTCCAACAAAAGGGAGTTTGGTCATTTTGCCCTGAAGACAAGATTCATAAGTTGGATATGACTCGAAAGTCAATAGACTCAATAGCCCATTCTTCTCCAATTTGTTGATCCTATCCTCTGCTATATGACCTAATCTCAGGTGCCATAGATATTTGTCATTTGGACTATCCCTAGGTCGTTTGGCATTCACGTTTTGCTCGATAGTTAGAACAGCTACATCAATATGTAGCTGATAAAGACCATTAATAAGGAAACCATTTATAATTTTATTTCTTTCATAAAGAATGTTACAATGGTCCTTAAAGAAGGTAATCACATAGCCTTCTTGTGCTAAGCATGAAACAGAAATCAAATTCCTGCTAGCTGTAGGCACATAATAACAGTCTTTCAAAACTAAGTCTAAACCAGATGGTAATCGAAGAGGGTATGTTCCCATGGCTACTATAGCAACTCTTGCTCCATTACCGATGCGTAGGATCATGTCTCCATCCCTTAACCTCTTGCTATCCTCAAGACCCTGCATGAAAGTGCACAGATGAGCACTAGAACCAGAGTCAAGCACCCAACTGGATGCAGAAGAAACCGTAAGGTTAGACTCAATAACGAGCATACCTCCAGAAGAACCTTCCTTCTTGTTCTTCAGGGTGGCCAGGTAAGTAGGGCAGTTCCGCTTTCAATGGCCGTCGCTGTTGCAATGGAAATACTTTCCTTTGACAGCGGCTTTCATCTTCGATTTTGCCTTCTAATTCTTTGTTCCTTCCACCTTCTGCTTTTTTGCAGACTTCTTTTTCTTTGCATAAGACTTTCTTTTGGAAGAAGTCCATTCCATAGCAAGAATTGAGCCTTTAGAACCTTTCATAGAAAGCTCTGTGGTGACCAGCATATTCATTAATTCGGCTAAGGAATTCTAAAGTTTATGCATGTGGTAATTCATGATGAATTGCCCATATGCATCAGTCAAGGATTGTAGAATAATATCGTTCTGCAGGTCCAAGTCCAACTTCACACCAAGCTTCTCAAGCTCTTCAAAGTCCTTGATCATCATCAGATAGTGATCTTGGACTGACTGTCCATCACGCATCTTAGCCTTAAAAAGTTATTTTATGACTTGATATTTGGCTGCATGACTCTGTTCACCAAACATCTCTTGCAGGTGAGCCAACATTTGGCGAGCAGTCCCGATATCTTCATGTTGGCGCTGGAGCTCATCAAACATCGAGCTCAACATGTAATATCTGGCCTTATTATCTTCGTCTATCCATTTCTCTAGAGACGCTCTCTATTCAGTAGATGGACGGGCTGGCAGGTGGGAGGATCCTGGTCCAAAACATGGGTTAACTTCTTGGAACCCAAAACTATTTTGTAGTTCCTGAGCCAATCTTTATAATTGGGTCCGGTCAGTCTATGTGTGTCCAGGATACGTGCCAATGGGTTGGACGCAGATATTTTCCTATAGAGAGTCAAAGATTCTAGTTAGATACTATAATTATGACTTGACCAATTTATTTAGGGATTTTATTTTTAAATAAATTAGCTTTCACTATTTTCTCGGATCCCTACACTTCCTCTGTAGAGATATGAAAATCTCCATGATTAATGATTTCTAGTGGGTGGTGCGGTCTCACCAACTGACTCATCACCTCACCTAACAGTTATTGTGATGGGTTAGCCAATGAGTGAACAACTCTTGTTCAATGATTCTCTAATCATGGTGCACCGAAACTTGGTCTCTAATTCATGAATCTCACCATATCCGGAATATTGATCCACTCCTTAGTTAAGTCAGACCCACCATTTGCATAGATCGGATTCTTAATTGAGTCTCTCACTGTATTCGGAATATTGAGCCCAACTCATCCTCCAGCCCATAGCATCCAATGCCTAATAGACATGGTTGCATCTTCCCGGTGCAACTGAGCCACTGTATCCAGCTGAGAACAATCAACCCCAGAAAGGGCCCGCACATCTACAATGGTGGAAGACCTCAGACTTAATCTTTTCTTAGGGAGAATTGATTCAGGTCTCATTAAACTAGACTTGTCATAGTCATAACAATTATGACTAACCTAGTGGCATGGGTTAGCTCGGATTATTGACCACCTCAGATCAGAACTGTGTCAACAGATATGGCTAGGTAAGTGAGATCGGTGGAAGGAATATGCCATTAACTCGTACAAGAATGCATTCAGGTCGAGTAGCTTCCAATTAAAAATCAGTCGGTCGTATGTGCCAAACTTACCTTAGACACCAAATTATTGAGCCAGAACCAATTGGGTTAGCCTACAATCCAGACTCTAACCTCTGAGCCTAATTAGGTCTTGCTTGATCGTGACTCGATCTTGACCCAGACTTAATCCTATTAGACTGGTCAATTTAAGCATTGTTGATCCCATCTAACCAACTCTTGATTCGGTTTGATCAACCGCTTAGACCTAATTGAGCTACCCAAGCCCGAACCCAGTATTATGAATATGTCTTAGATCTGAAATTCTCAATTTTAGACCTAATTAATATTCCATAATCTTAATTTTTAATTAAGTAGGGTTCATAAATAAAATATGCACAATAAATCCTAGGGTTTCAGGATCTAGGATTTTGCAGAAAGTAAGTTTTGGGTTTCTGATTAAGGACGAACACACAGTACCCCTACACATCATAAGAACATCCCATCGAATGGAAAGAGAGGGCCTTTAAATCCTTCTTCATTCTTATGATCGGACGGCCAAGAGGAACGCCTTAATCAGGAACATGCAATACTACAAAATAGTTTTAGATCTATATCATATATCTTATATACAAATCAGATCTAAACATGGCATATTTTGCATACATCTCATGTATCGAATCATGCATATTTTTAGATCTAAATTATCTCATAATAATCTAAAAAATTAGATTTAAATTGATCTAATCAAAATAAATTCTAATCTAGACAATTATGTAGAACTATTCTACAACTAGTCTAGACATGCATCTATCATATCTCATATGATATTTAAAATTAAATAATTTTTATTTACTATTTTTTAGATGTTATTATAACCATTATAATATCAAAAAATAGTAAATAAATAGATCTAAAATATGATTTAATCAGATTAAATCAAAAACATGCAAGACTATTCTATAGAACTATTCTATTTTAGAACTAGTCATGCATATTTCCTAATCTTAGATCCAAATCATTTAATTTTAATTTTTTTTTTGATTTTAGATCTGATCACATCTCATGTGACATCTGAAATTATTTATTTTCTAATTAAAATAAATTTAAAATTAGATCTAAATACTTTTAGAACCCCAGCTCTGATACCAGTTGAAAGGAAATCCTGATTTTTCGATCCAAATTCATCCAGATCTGATACAGATCAAAGAGAAAAATTTTTGAAATATATCTCTTGATCTGATCAGATCTGAATGAACCTGGACTAGAAAATCAGGATTTCCCTTCATCATCACATAGTTTTTGCACCGAGAAATCATGATATTGAAATGGAGGAGTTCTAGTGAAGGAAAATTACTGGTAGTATATTTTTAGTTTTTTTGAATTTCAAGATCGTGGAAGCGTTGTTCCTCAGAGCTCCTTCAGGTGATATGTTTCTGATCGGATGACCACCTCTATTTCATATGGGCCTTCCTAATTCGCGGTGAGCTTCTTCTGGCTCTGAGATTGAGAGATGGTGGCTCGTCAAAGCACAAAGTCTCCCAAAGATAGTATTGATGATGTCGAGAGACGGTCGATCTCCTTATTGTTCCTCCCTCTTTGGTGGTTATAGCTACAGCAGTGCCCTCAGTTGATCTTCTCATTCTTCAGGTTGGCATCTATGGAGCATTAAGGGGGGCATAGTTGTGAAACCTTCTGAGGGGAGAACTTCGTTGTGCCCTTCTATCGGAGCTTCTTTGATAATGAGCTTGAGGAGCAGTTCGGGCTCGTTTGCACTCATTAGTATGGCCGAACTTCATTTGGCCCTCCATTAGTTATGGGTTTATTAGACTCACCCACTTGTCGCTCTCCCATGGCTTCCTTGTCCTTCAACTTGAAGGCTTCTTCTGCTCAGGCATATCCTTCAACCCGAGCAAGCAAATCGGCAAAGTCCCTTGAGTACTTCTTCTCCAGGGAGAATAACAAATCATTCTTCTGAAGGCTGCCATTGAGCGTGGCTATTGCAACAGACTGATCTAGATTTTGAACCTCCAATGCAGTAGTATTAAATCGAGTAACATAAGCTCGGATCAATTCTCTCTCCTTTTTCTTGATATTCATCAAGGAATTCGAACCATGATGCGGATGTCGGCTGCTAATGAAGTGAGCTACAAATTGATGGCTCATCTGATTAAAAAAGAAGATTGTACCCAATTTCAACATCGAGTACTAATTTCTTGCTGCTCTCTTTAAGGTAGATGAGAAAGCTCAACATATAATGGCGTCTGGTGTGCCATGGAGTAGCATCATGGTCCAAAAGGCCTCCAGGTGATCGACCATATCAGAGGTTCCATCGTAGCTTTCAAATTGGGGGAGCTTAAAATTTGGCATAACGGGCTCTTGCATAATTTAGAAAGAGAAATAGAGATCGATGCAGACATCATCATGGCGAGTCGAGGCAACATGGTGGAGTTTCTCAATCCATCGGTCCATCTTTCATAGTTTATGATTGAGGACGTTGTCTCGATCGTAGATCTTGAAAGGCTTCTGACCATAGATGGAAAAGATCTCTTTCGAAGAAGAATCATAATCTGAACAAGGATCCTTTGCTCTCTATTTTCCCTTTCCAGGAGCGATGGATATGCTGACCCAAGTGCTCTTCCTCGAGACTGGTTCCTGACATACCAATGGTGGGTTTCATGGCAGAATCACCACCGGGGCTGTCAAATGGTCTGCACCATCTCGATGAGGCCCTGAACCCACTACATCAGTAGATTAAACTACTCTAGATCTACTATGGCCGTCGGTGGAGGAGGAGGTTCAAGCACCGATGCTGGAGCAAGAATGGATGGGTCTGGCTCGGATCTAATGGTAAGAAGCGATAGATCTTCAGGTAGTCACCTTCTTTGGAAGCACTTCTTGGGATCAAGGAGCAGATGGAGATGGTGTTAGATATATGTGCCCTAGAAGCCAGAATTAGCTGACACTTGTAATACACTTCTAGGGGCAAAATTATAATTTTGACCATAATCAATAAAATGGGTTATTTTCCATCACATATGTGTATTTAGTATCTGTGATACATCCTTTGAGTTAATGGTAATGATAATTCATATTTTCAAGAGTTGAAAATTTAAGACATGAATAATCATTATTAACTCATAAAATGCTCCCGACCATAGGATCATCATGAGGATGGTGATTGATCCGGAAGGTTGGTGTACAATCACTTCTCTTTAGTAGATGAGTCTTAAGTCTATGGTGTGGAGACACCAAAGCGAGAGTATAGATACTCGTTAGAGAACGAGGGCACTGAGCGTGACCACCTCGAGTAGTCATTAGAAAGTCTACCTTCTCATCAATGACTGACTCGATGCTGCAGTGGTGTGTCTGATTCTTTGACCTGAGGTGCATCGGTAGTTCACCTTGAGGGTGTTATAGTTTGACTACACCATAACTCGATCTCCTAGCCATTCAAAACCCTGAGGTGTATGTTGGCTATAGCATGTTCATTGTAGGAATTGGATTGCATCAAGATGGAATCTATCTACCTCGGTGGTAGAGGAGCAGCCCTATGATGATCATGAGAATCAAGTCCAGAAGCCCATGGCCATGATAGCAGAGTGAAATAATAGAAAGAGTTTCTATTTAAGTTTTCACATCGGACTTGAATCGAATGATTACATCATATGACAGAAACTAGGGTTTGATGAGTTCACCTTAACCCTAATCTGATTGAAGCTCAAGATAGAAGAACTTAATCACATAGGTAGCTACACCAAGAGGTTCGCATTCAGCTCTGATGGGTTGCCACCATATACTGCTAGGTGTCACTAGTGGATTTTGGGAGCAATTAGAATGATTTAGATGATCGATCATTCTAGCTGTTCGAATCAGAAGAGTTCTAATCCATCGAAAGGAGTTTTGATGATGTCGATGATAGAGATCATGACATATCCCATTACCATACAGAATTGAAGCTAACTGGATCACACAAACAAGGGTTTGAATTTGGTGATCATTAATTAAACTGATCCAGTTCAATTGATCTGAATGAGATTTAATTAGGTTCAAGAAAATCGTGCTAGCACTCGATTGAACCTAACGTTCTTCTTTTACTATCATAAATAGTTGTCCTGACTGAGCCAAAGGAGTTTGTACTCGATCAGAGGCCTTCACTTGGTCTGACTAGAGCCTGTCCAGGTCAGAAATGCTTTGTCTTATTTTGTAAGACAATATCTACCATTTTTTGTCACCTACCATTTCTCATCCTTTGACTTTGGTCAAAAGTTGACCTTTGACTGATCAAATATTGACCATTGACACTTTGACTTCTGTTCAAGTGTCTCGCACCTATTGGGGAGCTAGTGGAGGGCTTGTCCCCCTGCTAGAAATTGGCAAGGAGGAGGGCGCACGCCACCCTTAGCATGCGCCCAAGCTTGAGGCACCCAGGAGTCCCTGTTGGATAGGGACTCCATCTCCTTTTTGGATTCCGAATAGACTCCTCCTAAGAACCAACTTTGACTGGTCTCAGGCACCATCTAAGGATGAGTCCAAGGGACTCTATTTCCACCAATCAGATTTAGATCTGATTTCACAAAGGGTTGTGATTGGTTGGAAGTAGAGGGTTGGATCACGCATAGTCTATAAATAAGACCCTACGCCCAACTCAAAAAGCATGAGAAATTCTCCATGCCCCAAGGCTATTTCTCCTCCTCCTCCATGCCAAGTCCATCACCTCCCTCTCCTCTGCATGCCCAAGGTAGTTTGGGATCTTAGTTGGTGCAATCTTGGCAAGAGAAAGGCGACAGAAATCTAGAAAGATGTACTACTGCAAGGACAACTGCTGATCTTCAAAAGGCATTTTGAAGATCCTCCAAATTAGATCCAAATTTGATTATTGAAGATATGATAGAGTAGAAGAGGATCTCTAGATCCAACCCGAGTGGATACTAGTAGAGGCCAGGTACTTGCGTGGCTGGATCCAGAACCTTCCGCTGCTTACAAGATCATTAATGGATAATACGATTACCCTACATCAAGGTAAATTAAATTTGATTTAATTTATTTATATTTTATTTTAATTATTAGAATATTAAAAATTTGATCTAAAATATTCTAGATCTAATTTGTATTAAAAAAAATAATTTTAAAATATATCTCTTGATTCGACCAGATCTGAACGAACTTGGTCCGCAAAATCAGAATTTTTCTTCAACTAGTATCAGAGCCAAGATTCTAAAGTATTTAGATCTAATTTTAAATTTATTTTAATAAAAAAATAAGTAATTTTAGATGTCACATGAGATGTGATCAGATTCAAAATTAGAAAAATTAAAATTAAATAATTTGGATCTAAGATTAGAAAATATGCATGACTAGTTCTAAAATAGAATAGTCTTGCTTATTTATAATTTAATTTCATTAAATCATATTTTAAATCTATTTATGTACTATTTTTTAATATTATAATTATTATAATAATATATAAAAAATAGTAAATAAAAATTATTTAATTTTAACATCATATTAGATATGATTGATGCTTGTCTAAACTAGTTGTAGAATAGTTCTACATAGTTGCCTAGATTAGAGTTTATTTTGATAAGATCAATTTAAATCTATTTTTTTAGATTATTATAAGATAATTTAGATCTAAAAATATGCATGATTCGATATATGAGATGTATGCAAAATATGCCATGATTAGATCTAATTTATATATGAGATATATGATATAGATTTAAAACTATTTTGTAGTATTACATGTTCCTGATTAAGGCGTTCCTCTTAGCCATCCGGTCATAAGAATGAAGAAGGATTTAAAGGCCCTCTCCTCTCATTCGATGGGCTGTTCTTATGACGTGTAGGGGTGCTGCATGTTCGTCCTTAATCAGAAACCCAAAACTTACTTTCTGCAAAATTTTAGATCCTGAAACCCTAAGATTTATTGTGCATATTTTATTTATGAACCCTACTTAATTAAGAATTAAGATTATGAAATATTAATTAGGTCTAAAATTGAGAATTTTATATCTAAGACATATTCATAATACTGGGTTCAGACTTGGGTAGCTCAATTAGGTCTAAGCGGTTGATCAAACCAAATCAAGAGTTAGTTAGATGGGATCAGCAATGCTTAAATTGACCAACCTAATAGGATTAAGTCTAGGTCAAGATCGAGTCATGGTCAAGCAAGACCTAATTAGGCTCAGAGGTTAGAGTCTGGATTATAGGCTAACCCAATTAGTTCTGGCTCAACAATTTGGTGTCTAAGGTATGTTTGGCACATACGATCGACTGGTTTTTAACTAGGAACTACTCGACCTGAATGCGTTCTTGTATGAGTTAATGGCATATCCGTTCCACCGGTCTAACTTACCTGGCCATATCTATTGACTCAATTCTAATCTAAGGTGGTCAATAATTCGAGCTAACTCATGCCACTAGGTTAGTCATAATTGTTATGACTATGACAAGTCTAGTTTAATGAGATCTGAATCAATTCTTCCTAAGAAAAGATTAAGTCTAAGGCCTTCCACCATTATAGATGTGCGGGCCCATGCGGGGTTGATTATTCTCGATTGGATATAGTGGCTCAATTGCACCGGGAAGATGCAATCATGTCTATTAGGCATTGGATGCTATGGGCTGGAGGATGAGTTGAGCTCAATATTCTGGATACGGTGAGAGACTCAATTAGGAATCCAGTCTATGCAAATGGTGGATCTGACTTAACCAAGGAGTGGATCAATATTTCGGATACGGTGAGATTCATGAATTAGAGACCAAGTTTGGGTGCACCATGATTAGAGAATCATTGAACAAGAGTTGTTCACTCATTGGCTAACCCATCACCAATAACTATTACGTGAGGTGATGAGTCAGTTGGTGAGACCGCACCACCCACTAAAAATCATTAATCATGGAGATTTTTGCATCTCTACAAAAGAAGTGTAGGATCCATGAAAATAGTGGGAGCTAATTTATTTAAAAATAAAATCTCTAAATAAATTGGTTAAGTCATAATTACAGTATCTAACCAGAATCTTTGATTCTCTACAAGAAAATGTCTGTGTCCAATCCATTAGCATGTATCCTGGACACACAAAGACTGACCGGATCCAATTATAAAGATTGGCTCAAGAATAATAAAATCACTTTGGATTTCGATAAGTTAACCCATGTATTGGACCAGGACCCTCCCACATTACCAGCCTGTCCATCCATTGAATAGAGAGCATCTCTGAAAAAATGTATAGACGAAGATAATAAGACTAGATATTACATGTTGGGCTCAATATCTGATGAGCTCCAGCGCCAACATGAAGATATCGGGACTGCTCGCCAAATGTTGGCTCACCTGCAAGAGATGTTTGGTGAACAGAGTCACGCAGCTAAGTATCAAGTCACGAAATGACTTTTTAAGACTAAGATGCATGATGGGCAGTCAGTCCAAGATCACTGTTTGATGATGATCAAGGACTTGGAAGATCTTGTGAAGCTTGATGTGAAGTTAGACTTGGATCTGCAGAATGATGTTATTCTGCAATCCTTAACTGATGCATATGGGCAATTCATCATGAATTACCACATGTATAAACTTCAAAATTCCTTGGCCAAATTAATAAACATGCTGGTCACCATTGAGCTTTCTATGAAAGGTTCTAAAGGCTCTGTTCTTGCTGTGGAATAGATTTCTTCCAAAAGAAAGTCTTCTGAAAAGAAAAAGAAGTCTGCAAAAAAGCAGAAGATGGAAGGAGGAAAGAAGAAGAAGACAGAGCCGAAGAAAAAGGCCGCTGACAAAGAAAAGTATTTCCATTGCAACAACGATGGCCATTGGAAGCAGAACTACCCTACTTACCTAGCCACACTTAAGAACAAGAAGGAAGGTCCTTCTAGAGGTATGCTAGTTATTGAGTCTAACCTTATGGTTTCTTCTACATCTAGTTGGGTGTTTGACTCTAGTTCTAGTGCTCATCTATGCACTTCCATGCAGGGTCTTGAGGATAGCAAGAGGCTGAGGGATGGAGACATGATCCTATGCATCGAAAATGGAGCAAAAGTTGCTGTAGTGGTGGTGGAAACATACCCTATTCGATTACTATTTGGTTTAGACTTAGTTTTGAAAGACTGTAATTATGTGCCTGCAGCCAGCAGAAATTTGATTTCTGTTTCATGCTTAGCACTAGAAGGCTATGTGATTACCTTCTTTAAGGACCATTGTAACATTCTTTATGAAAGAAATAAAATTGTAAATGGTTTCCTTATTAACGGTCTTTATCAGCTACATATTGATGTATCTATTCTAACTATCGAGCAAAACATGAATGCCAAATGACCTAGAGATAGTCCAAACGACAGATATCTATGGCACCTGAGATTAGGTCATATAGCAGAAGATAGGATCAACAAATTGGAGAAAAATGGGCTATTGAGTCTGTTGACTTCCGAGTCATATCCAAGTTGTGAATCTTATCTTCAAGGCAAAATGACTAAACTCCCTTTTGTAGGACATGGGAAAAGGACCACAGATCTCCTTGCCCTAGTACATACTGATGTGTGCGATCCATTTGATGTGTCGGTTAGAGACAATTTTGTCTACTTCATTACCTTTACAGATGATCTGTCTAGGTTTGGGTATGTGTATCTTATTAGACACAAGTCTGAAGCTTTTGAAAAGTTTAAAGAATTCAGATATGAAGTAGAAAAATAAACTAGAAAACCCATTAAGGTTCTTCGATCAGATCGAGGAGGTGAATACCTTAGCTGGGAATTTCTAGACTATCTCAAGAAAAATGGCATAGTCTTTGAATGGACTCCATCAAAAATACCTCAACTCAATGGGATTTCAGAATGGAGAAATCAGACTCTATTGGATATAGTCCGATCCATGATGAGCTTCACAGACCTCCCTAATTTCTTTGGGGACACTCATTGTTAACTTCAATTTATCTACTGAATAGTATTTCCTCTAAAATCGTTCCTACCACACTGTATGAGATATGGTACGGTAAGAAACCAAGTCTGAGTCATCTCAAAATTTGGGATTGTCCGGCACATGTCAAAAGACAATAAGTGGACAAGTTAGAGTTTAGGTCCTTCAAAGCTCGATTCATAGGATATCCTAAATAGTCATTAGGATACTATTCTACATTCCAGAAGACCATAATGTGATTATGAGTCGACATGCCATCTTTCTTGAAAAATAGTTTATTCAAGATAGCGGCATTGGAAAGCAGATTAAGCTTGATGAGAAAGTCTGACAAGTACAATGAGCTAAGGACCAATTGGAGCCAAATCAGGTTGAGCCAATAAGAACACTACCTTCTCCACCTCGTAGATCGAAAAGAGTTTCCCATCCCCCTAAAAGATACTTAGGTATTATTTCAGAGAAAGTAGAGGAAATGTTCCTCGTAAGTAATGGTGCTCATGGTGATGATCCCAAAACCTACAACAAGATGATATCAGATATCGACTCCGAGAAATGGCTAGAGGCAATGCAGTTAGAAATTGACTCGATGCACTCAAACCAAGTCTGGACCTTGGTAGATCCATCAGAAGGTATTGTACCTATTGGGTGTAAATGGACCTTCAAGAGAAAGATTGGTGTAGATGAGAATATGGAGACATTCAAGGCTAGACTAGTGGTAAAAGGTTATAGTCATAGCAAAGGCATTGACTATCAGGATACCTTTTCCCCAGTGGCTATGCTAAAATTCATCCGCACATTGCATGCCATTGCAGCCTATTTTGATTATGAAATATGGTAAATGGATGTGAAAATGGCATTCTTAAATGAATATCTTGAGGAAGATATCTACATGGAATAGCTACTAGGTTTCATATCCAGTGATACTAATCACAAGGTTTGCAAGTTTCAAAGGTCCATATATGGACTTAAGCAAGCATCTCGGAGCTGGAACACTTGTTTCAATGATGTGATCAAAATGTTTGGTTTAATCAAAAATGAAGAGGAATTGCGTGTCTTCAAAAAATCAGTGGGAGCACTGTTGTCTTTCTCGTATTGTACGTGGATGACATCCTCCTTATTGGGAATGATATTTCCATGTTGACGATAGTGAAAATTTGGTTGCCCAAGAAATTCTTCATGTAAGACCTAGGTGAAGCATCCTTTATTCTAGAAATTAAGGTCTATAAGGATAGACCGAATAGGATGCTAGGACTTTCATAGAAGATGTACATAAAGGAAGTACTAAAGAGGTTTAGTATGGAAAACTCTTATAGGGAATTAATACCCTTCAGACATGGTATTCATCTTTCCAAAAAGATGTGCCCTAGAACACCTGAGGAAATAGAACGCATGAGCAAGATCACTTATGCTTCTGTAATAGGAAGCCTCATGTATGCCATGCTATGTACACGACCTGATATAGCCCATGCTGTGAGTGTCACAAGCAGATATCAGTCAAATCCAGGTGAAGAACACTAGACTTCTATGAAATGTATTCTTAAGTACTTAAGAAGAACTAAGGATATAATGTTGGTCTTTGGTAACGGAGAACTCCAAGTCTAGGGATACACAAATTCGGATTTCATGTCAGATGTAGATAATCGAAAGTTGACATCTGGAAGTCTATTGTGTGCAATGGTGGTACTGTCAGCTGGAAGAGTTCCAAACAAATCGTAATAGCAGATTCCACCATGGAAGCAGAATATATCGCTGCATCAGAGGCTGCGAAGGAAGCATTTTGGTATAAGAAGTTTGCTGTAGAAATCAGAGTAATGCCATCAGATGCCATTCCTCTATACTGCGACAACAATGGCGCCATAGCCTTTGCTAAGGAGCCGAGGTCTCACCAAAAATCCAAGCACACTGAGAGGCGATACCACCTCATCCGCGATTACCTCGAGAAGGATTACGTCGAGGTCAAGAGAGTCAACTCTGCAGACAATGTGGCAAACCCACTTACAAAGCTACTGGGACAACAAAAGATCGAAGCCCACCTTGAGAAGATGAAACTTAGACTTGTAGCCAATTGGCTTTAGGATAAGTAGGAGATTGTTAGATATATGTGCCCTAGAAGCCAAAATTGGCTGACACTTGAAATACACTTCTAGCGGCAAAATTGTAATTTTGACCATAATCAATAAAATGGATAATTTTCTATCACATATGTGTATTTAGTATCTATGATACATCCTTTGAGTAAATGATAATGATAATTCATATTTTCAAGAGTTGAAAATTTAAGACATGAATAATAATTATTAACTCATAAAATGCTCCCGACCATAGGATCATCATGAGGATGGTGATTGATCCGAAAGGTTGGCGTACAATCGCTTCTCTTTAGTAGATGAGTCTTGAGTCTATGGTGTGGAGACACCAGAGTGAGAGTACAGATACTCGTTAGAGAACGAGGACACTAAGTGTGGCCACCTCGAGTAGTCATTAGGAAGTCTACCTTCTCATCAATGACTGACTCGATGCTGTAGTGGTGTGTCTGGTTTGTTGACCTGAGGTGCATCGACAATTCACCTCGAGGGTGCTTTAGTTTGACTACACCATAACTCGATCTCCTAGCCATTCGGAACCCTGAGGTATATGTTGGCTATAGCATGTTCATTGTAGGAACTGGATTGCATCAAGATGGAATCTATCTACCTCGGTGGTAGAGGAGCAGCCCTGTGAT
Organism: Cocos nucifera; assembly: GCA_006176705.1. Classification (NCBI taxonomy): domain Eukaryota; kingdom Viridiplantae; phylum Streptophyta; class Magnoliopsida; order Arecales; family Arecaceae; genus Cocos; species Cocos nucifera. The sequence goes on along the minus strand of QRFJ01000914.1, from coordinate 247,108 downwards.
GATCATAAGAATCAAGTCCAGAAGCCCATGGCCATGGCAAAGTGAAATAATAGAAAGAGTTTCTATTTTGGTTTTCACATCGGACTTGAATCGAATAATTACATCATATGACAGAAAATAGGGTTTGACGAGTTCACCTTAACCCTAATCTGATCGGAGCTCAAGATAGAAGAACTTAATCACACAGGTAGCTGCACCAAGAGGTTTGCATTCAGCTCTGATGGGTTGCCACCATATACTGCTAGATGTCATTGGTGGATTTTGAGAGCAATTAGAATGATTTAGATGATCGATCATTCTAGCTGTTCGTATCAGAAGAGTTCTGATCTATTGAAAGAAATTTTGATGATGTCGATGATTGAGATCATGACATTTTCCATTACCGTACAAAATTAAATCTAACTAGGCCACACAAACAAGGGTTTGAATCAGGTGATCATCAATTGAACTAATACAGTTCAATTGATCTGAATGAGATTAAATCAGGTTCAAGAAAATCGTGCTAGCACTCGATTGAGCCTAACGTTCTTCTTTTACTATCATAAATAGTTATCCCGACTGAGCTAAAAGAGTTTATGCTCGATCAGAGGCCTTCACTTGGTCTGACTAGAGCCTGTCCAGATCAAAAAAGGGTTGTCTTATTTTGTTAGACAATACCTATCATTTTTGATCACCTACCATTTCTCGTCCTTTGACTTTGGTCAAAAGTTGACCTTTGACTGGTCAAATGTTGACCATTGATACTTTGACTTTTGTCCAAGTGTCTCACACCTATTGGAGAGCTGGTGGAGGCTTGTCCCCTTGGCAGAAACTAGCAAGGAGGAGGGCGCACACCAAGGGTGGCGTGCACCCAAGCTGGAGGTGCCCAGTAGTCCCTGTTGGACAGGGACTCCATCTCCTTTTTGGATTCCAAATGGACTTCTCCTAAGAACCAACTTTGACTAATCTTAGGTGCCATCTAAGGATGAATCTAAGAGACTCTATTCCCACCAATCAGATTTAGATCTGATTTCACAAAGGGTTGTGATTGGTTGGAAGAAGAGGAGTTGGATCACGCATAGTCCATAAATAAGACCCTACGCCCAACTCAAAAAGCATGAGAAATTCTCCATGCCCCAAGGCTGTTTCTCCTCCTCCTTCATGCCAAGTCCATCACCTCCCTCTCCTCTCCATGCCCAAAGTAGTTTGGGATCTTAGTTGGTGCAATCTAGGCAAGAGAAAGGCGACAGAATGCTAGAAGGCTGCACTGCTGTAAAGGACAGCTACTGATCTTCAAAAGTCATTTTGAAGATCCTCCAAATCAGATCCAGATCTAATTTTTGGAGATGTGATAGAGAAGAAGAGGATCTCTAGATCCAGCCTGAGTGGATATCAGTAGAGGCCAGGCACTTGCGTTGCTAGATCCAGAATCTTCCGCTGCTTATAGGATCATCAATAGGTAATACGATTATCCTACATCAAGATAAATTAAATTTGATTTAATTTATCTATATTTTATTTTAATTATTAAAATAATAAGAATCTGATCTAAAACATTCTAGATCTAATTTAGATCAAAGAAAAAAAATTTTGAAATATATCTCTTGATCCGACCAGATCTGAACGAACCTAGTCCAAAAAATTAGGATTTTTCTTCAGATGGATCTTGAAGAAGAAGATCCATAGGGTCGGCTGACCGCTCCTTTAAGAATAAGGGTACCTTAGAAATAGAGGTCCTTCCTCTAGCGTCAATCCTATTAGCGTAGAATCTAGTTGCCGCTGAATCAAGCTGGAGTTAGGAAAGAAGAGGTCGCCATCGGTGACCTGCAAAATAGAGTCGCATCTGAAGTCAATGATGGTGGCTCCTGTAGGACCCTATGATGATCAAGTCAACTCTTCTGGCTAATAGAAATGGAGTGCTCGGATAAGAATTCAGTAGAGTTTTGAGAAGAAGAAGAGAGCTTAGAGAAAACGTATCTAGAGGGTTGCTTTTTTATAGATAGAGCCTATCATAACAGTTCGGTAGTGGAGTTGCCAGTAGCAGACTGATAAATGTTGTCCTGATAAATGATAGTCATAAGTATCCTGATAAATGACGATCATAATTGTTCGATAGTAGGATTGCCTGTTTGTTGAGATTTAATAGTCGAAGTTCGGAGGAACTAGGTGTTGGTTGGTGAAGAACTTTGACATATATCAATTTTAGAGGAGTTCAAACTTCTAAAGGAAATATAGCTAGAGGAGATCATCTGAGAGAAATACTACTTAAAATCTGAAAGAAATCCATTGGAGGAATTCAGATGAAGTTTGACTAAAGGAGAAGTCTGGAAGGAGTTCAGCTCCTAGAAGAATCCGACTGAAGAAGAGGTCCGAAAGGAGTTTGGCTCCTAGAGGAATCCGACTGAAGAAGACGTTCGAAAAGAGTTTGGCTCCTGTAAAAATCTGACTGAAGGAGAGGTCCAGAAGAAGTTTGGCTCCTAGTGGAATCCGACTGAAGGAGATGTCTGGAAAGAGGGTCTCCTATAGAAATCTGATTGAAGAAGAGGTCTGTAAGGAGTTCGGCTGCTGGAGGAATCCGACTAAAGGAGATGTCCTGAAGGAGTTCGACTCCTAGAGGAATCCAACTGAAGGAGACATCCGAAAGGAGTTCGGCCACTGGAGGAAGTCTGGGTGCTTGAAGGAATTTGGTTGGGGTTCTACCGTTGGAGAGAGTCTAGGAGGGATTCAGTCACTAGAGAAGTTCAACTGCTAAAGGAGTTTGGCCGGGGTTTGATAGCTGGAGAAAGAATATTCAATTGAAGCTTTTCATGATTATCAGTCATATTAGGCTAAGCATCAGACTGGACTTCGGTGAGAGCGAGATTTATTCCCAATAATCGACATCATTGAAACACCATTCGATGGACCAGATCTTTTCTGATTCATATAATTAGAATGATTGATCATTAAAATCATCCTAATTGCTCCTAAAATCCATCAATGACACCTAGCAGTATATGATGGCAACCCATCAGAATTGAAAGCGAACATCTCGATATAGTTATCTATGTGATTGGGTTCTTCTATCTTTAGCTCCGATGGGATTAGGGTTTAGGTGAACTCATCAAACCCAATGTCCATCATATGAATTAATTATTCAATTCAAGTCCAATGTGAAATCCTAATAGAAACTCTTTCTATTATCTTCACTCTACCATGGCCATGGGCTTATGGACTCAATCTCATGATTATCATAGGGCTACTCATCTACCGAGTTAGATAGATCCCTTATTGGTGTAATCTAATTCCTACAATGAACATGCTATAGCCAACACACACCTTAGAATTCTGAATGGGTTGGAGACTGAGTTATGGTGTAGTCAAACTATAATACCTTCAAGCTAAACTATCGATGCATCTCAGGTTAAAGAATCAGATACATCACTGCAGTATCGAGTCAGTCATCGACAAGAAGGTAAACTTTCTTATGACTACTCGAGGTGGTCACGCTTAGTGCCCTCGTTCTCTAATGAGTACCTATACTCTCGCTCCGATATCTCCACACCACAGACTCAAGATACATCTGTCTTAAGAAAGTGATCGTACACCAACCTTACAGATCGATCACCAATTTTTTGATGATCTTATGGTCGGGAGCAGTTTATGAGTTAATTATGAAAATTCATGTCTTAAATTTTCAACTCTTGAAAATATGAATTGTCATTACTATTAACTCAAAGGATGTATCACAAACACTTTTAAATACACACTATGATAGAAAATAATTTATTTATTAATTTATAATCAAAATTATAAAATTATTCTTAGAAGTGTATTATAAGTGATTGCCAATCTGGCTTCTAGGTCACACATCTAACATGAACGCCATGGGAAAAGGTCCAAGTATGTCCATTCTCTGTTATGCAAATAGCCATGGGGCACTCAGAGGTGTAAGCTCGAAGGCCGGCTTTCATTAGATATTTGTATTTATTTAATAGTGCTCGCACTTTCTGACATATTTCGTAGAATCATTATATATAGTTGGCCAATAGTAGCCCTATTAAAGTAGTTTATGAGATAGAGACCTAGCTCCCAAATGACTCCCATAGATTCCTTCATGCACCTCCCATATTATAAAGTTGGCTTTAGAAGGTCAAAGACATTTTAAGAGTGGTAGCGAATACGATATTTTATACAACTTTTTCTTATAGAGAACATATCGGAAGGCTTGATTCCATAATTTTTGAGCTTCTTTTGGGTCATAGGGCAGAACTCCATCTTTTAGATAAGTGAGTAGTAGGTCAATCCAGCTGGGTTCATGCTCAACCTGCATCACAGACTGTGGTTCTTTTGAACTCGGCATTTCAGGACTTTAAAGAAGACTCCCTTAGGCAGTTCGACTGGAGCGAGTGTGGCCAATTTATAGAGAAGATCGGTCCTAGCATTTTCTATTCTTGAATTCTGCTAAATGTTGAAGTTGCTAAAGGCTAAAGTTAAGATTTTGACTTTCTCAAGATATTTTATCATGCTTCGTTCCCGAGCTTCGTAATTACCACTAACCTATCTGACCACTAGTTGAGAATCACTGAAAGCTTGTAGTCGGTCCGCTTTTAACTCTTTGGCTATCCTTAATCCTACTATCAGAGCTTCATATTCAGCTTCATTGTTAGTGGCCAAAAACTTAAAGCGTAGCATGTATTCGGCAATGACTCCTTCCAGGTTTATCAAGATCAACTCGGCGCCTACGCCCGAAGCATTGGATGAGCCATCCACATACATGGCCTAGAAGCCTTCAAGAAGATCGGCACATTCTTCATTGGAGCTCGGCTGTAGCCATGGAATGCTAACTTCATTCTGTTCAAGTTCGGCCTCATCCGAGATAGTGCATTCCACTACGAAATCTATTAGTATTTGAGCTTTGATCAACTGTCGAGGTTGGAAGTTGATGTCAAATTTCATAAGTTCAATTGCCCATTTCATGATTCTTTCGAAGGCATCTGCTCCATGAAGAACTGCCTTGATTAGTTGATCAGTGAGGAGGATTATGGTGTGCCCTTAGAAGTAAGGTTGCAGTCTTCGGGCTATAATTAGTAGAGCATAAGTTAGTTTTTCTAGCTTAGTATATCTAGTCTCAGTATTCCTCAAGACTTGGCTTATGTAGTAGATCGATTGTTGTACTTTTGCCTCTTCTTTAATTAGGACTGCTACAAGGACTACCGAAGAGACTATCAGGTACAAAAATAATTCTTCTTTGAGTTTGGGCTTGGCCAATAGGAGAGTTGAGCTAGGTAGCTTTTGAGTTCTTCAAATACCTGTTGATAGTCAGTGTCCAAGCAGAAGTTGCTAGGCTATTTGAGGACTCAAAAGAAGGGCATACACCACTCGATCAACTTTGAAACAAAGTGGTTCAAGGTTGCCACCTTTCTGGTTAGGTGCTGAATTTTTTTTATTGCTTTTTGAGAGATCATCTCATCAATGGTCCAAATTTTCTCTAGATTAGCCTCAATTCCATGCCTTGTCACCATGAATCCCAAGAATATTCCAGAAGTTACACCAAAGGCGCATTTGATAGGATTTAACTTCATCTTGTACTTTCAGAGAGTGCTGAAGTTTTCTTCAAGATTGGCTACGTGATTTGCTGAGGTTCGACTTTTGACAAGCATGTCTTCTATATACACCTCCATGTTACGATCGATCTGCTCCTTGAAGGGCTTATTGATCAGGTGCTAGTATGTTGCTAGTGTATTTTTGAGTCCAAAAGACATGATCTTATAAAAATTGAGACCACAATCTATAATAAAAGTAATTTTTTCCTCATCCTCTTGTGCCATCCAAATTTGGTTATAGCCAAAAAAGGCATCCATGAAAGTAATGAGTTCGTGGCCTGAGGTTGCATCCACCAGTTAATTGATTCTAGGTAAGGGATAGCTATCTTTTAGGCAGGCCTTATTCAACTTCTTGAAGTCTATGCACATCCTCCACCTGTCATTCACCTTCTTGACAAGGACCACATTCAAAATCCAACTTGGATAGGAGACTTCTCGGATGAATCCGACCTTAAGGAGCTTCTCAACTTCTTCTACAATTACCTTCTATCTCTTCGGGGCATGGCTGCACACCTATTTTTTTATCGATCGATGCTTGGGATCAATAGTCAGATGATGTTCCATAACTTTGGCATCAATATTTGGCATGTCCGTAGGGATCCAAGCAAAGGCATCTGCATTTCGTTGTAGAAATTTGATGAGCTTCTCTTGTACATTCGCTTCCAAATTAGAGCCAATCTGCACCGTGTGCTCTTTATTCCCATCATTCAGAGGAACTGAGACAAGATCTTCCATTGGTTCCCCCTTTCTTCCGTGAGGTCATCCCAAACATCGAACCGATCGACTGGGCAAGGGTCGGGCTGCTCACCCTTTATAGGGTAATTAAATAGCAACGCCTTGCCAGAGCTTGAGCTCCTCTAACCGCTCCAATTCCATAACTTGTTGGAAACTTCATTTTCAAATAATAGATCCGCACTACTGCTTGAAGTGTATTTAGACCAAGTCAGTCAAGGATAACATTATAAGCAGATGGAGCTTTTACCATCAGAAAATCCATTTGCATCCTGGACTACATTGGATATCGCCCTGCAGCCACACTAAGAGTTATTACACCCTCGACTAGCACTACATCTCTGGCTGCCTTTAGATATTTGCATTTCTTTGATAGTGGTAGCACTTCCTGACATATTTCGTAGAATCATTATATATAGTTGGCCAATAATAGTCCTATCGAAGTAGTTTATGAGATAGAGACCTGGCTTCCAAATGACTCCCACAAACTCCTTCGTGCACCTCCTATAATGCAAAGTCGACTTTAGAAGGTCGAAGACATTTTAAGGGTGGTAGCAAATATGACCTTTTATACCACTTTTCTTCATAGAGAACATACCGAGAGGCCTGATTCCATAATTTTCAAGCTTCTTTTGAGTCATAGGCAGAACTCCATCTTTGAGATAAGTGAGAAATGAGTCAATCCAGCTCAGTTCATGCTCAACCTACATCACAGACTATGGTTCTTCTGAACTCGGGCATTTCAAGACTTCAAAGAAGACACTCTTAGGCAGTTCGGCTAGAGCGAGTGTGGCTAATTTAGAGAGAAGATTGGCCGTGGTATTTTTTGTTCTTGGAATCTACTGAATGCTGAAGCTACTAAAGGTCAGAGCTAAGTTCTTTGCTTTCTCAAGATATTTCATCATGCTACCTTCTCGAGCTTCATAATTACCACTAACTTATCCGACCACTAGTTGAGAATCACTGTAAGCTTGTTGTCGGTCTACTTTTAACTCTTGGGCTATCCTTAATCCTGCTATCAGAGCTTCATATTCGGCTCCATAATTAGTTGCTGAAAACTCATAGTGCAGTGCATATTCGGCAACGACTTCTTCTGAATTTACCAAGATCAACTCGATGCCTGCACCCAAAGCATTGGATGAGCTATCCACATACAAGACCTAGAAGCATTCAAGAAGATCGGCACTTTCTTCATTGGAGCTCAATTGTAGCCATGGAACCCTGACTTCATTCTGTTCAAGTTTGGCCTCATCCGGGATAGTGCATTCCACTATAAAATCTACTAGTATTTGAGCTTTGATCGACGATTGAGGTTGAAAGTTGATGTCGAATTTCATAAGTTCAATTATCCATTTCACTATTCTTCTGGAGGCATCTGCTCGATGAAGAACTGCCTTGATTGGTTGATTAGTGAGAAGGATTATGGTGTGCCCCTGGAAGTAAGGTCGGAGTCTCCGGGTTGTAATTATTAGTGCATAAGTTAGGTTTTCTTACTTAGTATACCTAGTCTTAGCATTCCTCAAGACTTTGCTTATGTAGTAAATCGGCTACTGCACTTTCGCCTCTTCCTTGACTCGGACTGTTGCAAGGACTGTCGGAGAGACTTTTAAGTACAAAAATAATTCTTCTTCAGGTTCGAAATTAACTAGTAGGAAAGGTGAGCCAAGATAGCTTTTGAGTTCTTTAAATGTCTGTTGACATTTAGTGTCCCAATAGAAGTTCCTAGGCTGTTTGAGGATTCGAAAGAAAGGCATACACCGCTCGACCGACTTTAAGATAAAGCAGTACAAGGCCGCCACCTTTTTGATTAGGCGCTAAACTTTTATTATTAATTTTTGAGTGGTCATTTCTTGAATGGCCTAAATTTTCTTTAGATTTACCTTAATTCCATGCCTCGAAACCATGAACCCCAAGAATAATCCCGAAGTTATATCAAAGGCACATTTGGTAGGGTTTAACTTTATCTTGTACTTTTGGAGAGTGCTGAAGGTTTCTTCAAGATTGGCTATGTGATTTACCGAGGTTTGGCTCTTGACAAGCATGTCATCTACAAACACCTCTATGTTGCGATCGATCTGCTCCTTGAAGATCTTATTGACCTAGTGCTGGTACATTGCTCTTGCATTTTTGAGATCAAAAGACATGACCCTATAACAATAGAGACCACAATCAGTAATAAAAGTAGTTTTTTTCTCATCCTCTCATGCCATCCAAATTTGATTATAGCAGGAAAAGGAATCCATGAAAGTGAGGAGTTCGTGGCTTGAGATTGCATCCACCAGTTGATTGATTCTAGATAAGAGGTAGCTATCTTTTGGGTAGGCCTTAGTCAACTTCTTGAAGTCTCTGCACATCCTCCACCTACCATTCAACTTCTTGACAAGGACCACATTCGAAACCTAGCTTGGATAGGAGACTTCTAGGATGAATCTAGCCTTGAGGAGCTTTCTGCAATTGCCTTCTATCTCTCTAGGGCATGGCTGCATACCTTTTTCATTACTAGTCAATGCTTGGGATCAACAGCTAGACGATGTTCTGTAACTTTGGCATTAATTTTCGGTATGTCCATGGGGATCCAAGCAAAGACATCTACATTTCTCTATAGAAATTCGATGAGCTGCTCTCATACTTTCGCTTTCAAATTAGAGCCAATCTATACGTGTGCTCTTCATTCCCATTGTTCAGAGTGACTGAAACAAGATCTTCCATTGGTTCTCCCTTTTCTTCCACGGGGTCATCCCGGACATCCAACCCATCAATTTGGCAAGGGTCGTGCTGCTCACCCTTTTGTAGGGCAATTGAATAGCAACACCTCGCTAGAGCTTGATCTCCTCTGACCTCTCCAATCCCATAACTTATTGAAAACTTCATTTTCAAATGATAGATCAATACTACTGCCTGAAGTGCATTTAGACTAGTTCGATCGAAGATAGCATTATAAGCAGATGGAGCTTTTACCATCAGAAAATCAACTGGCACTACATCTCTAGTGAAGCCAACCAATGGAGAATTCATTGATCCAAGCCGATTATTGGGTATAGACATTTAGGAGAAAGCATCATAGAATAAGACATTGGCTGAACGTTCATTACCGATAAGAATGCAGCGTACATCATAATCTGCTATGTTTAAAGTTATTACAATTGCATTATTATGTGGGAACTAAACTCCTGATGCATCTTCTTCAGTGAAAGCAATGGGCTCTTCAGTTCTCCATCTTTTAGCCGATCTTTTAGATCTATCGTCCTTCTCCCATCGAAGTCTCCTAGAGATGGTGTTGATGATGCCAAGTGGTGGCCGGTCTCCCTACTACTCCTCCCTCTTTGGTGGCTTTTGACTGCGGTTGTGCCCTTGGCCGATCTTCTCTCACCTCAAGCCGATAGCATAGAAATCGATCAAGTCGGTCCCTCCTAACGAGCTTCTCAATCTCATCTTGAAGCTAAATACATTCTTCAGTATCATGATCATGGTCACGATGGTAGAGATAGTACTTGTTAGGATTGTACTTGCCAGGGTGACTGCACCTCCTCTCCGACCTTGGCAATTGCTTCTTGATCTTCATTAGCACTTGAATTTTTAGAGCATTTAGGGGGGCGTAGTTATGGAACCTCCTCGGGAGAGAGCCCCTTCATTTTCTTTTATCGAGACTCTTTTGATGGTGAGTACGAGGAGGGGTTCAGGCTCGTCTGCACTCAGGAGGAGTACGTGAGCATGGCCAAACTTCATTCGGCCTTTCTTCAACTATGGGCTTGCTAGACTCGCCCGCCTGCCGTTCTCTTACAGCTTCTTCATCCTTCAGCTTGAAAGCTTCTTCAACTCAAGCGTAACCTTCTATCTGAGCTAGTAGATCAGCAAAATTTTTAGGATAATTCTTCTTTAGGAAGAATAGCAGGTTATTCTTCTGAAGACCGTCCTTCAATGCGGTCATGGCAATAGATAGGTCCAAGTTTTGGACCTCTAATGTAGCCGCATTAAAGTGGTTGACATAAGCCTGGATGGACTCTCCTTCTTGCTGCTTGATGTGGATGAAAAAGTTCGAACCTCGCCTAGGACGTCAACTATTGATGAAATGAGCCACAAACTAATGGCTCATTTGATCAAAGAAGAAGATCATACTCAGCTTTAGCATCAAGTACTAGTTTCTTACTGCTCCTTTTAGAGTAGATGGAAAAGCTCGGCATAGGATGGTGTCCGACATGCCATGGAGTAGCATCATGGTCTGAAAGATCTCTAGGTGGTTGATCGGATCAGTGGTCCCATCGTAGCTCTTGAATTAGAGAAGTTTGAAGTTCAATGGAATTGGCTCCTGCATGATTCTCTAGGAGAAAGGAGGGTCAGTCCAGACATTGTCATAGTTAGCTGTGGCAACATGGCAGAGCTCTTGAATCCACCAATCAATTTCTTGAAGCTTTTGATCAAGGGCCTCATCTCGATCATGGATCTCGGAGGATTTTCAACTGTAGATAGAAAAGATTTCTTCTGAAGAAGAATCATGATTGAAATAAAGGCTTTTTGCTCTCTGCTGTTAGATATGTGTGCCCTAGAAGCTAGAATTGGCTGACACTTGTTGTACACTTCTAAGGGTAACATTATAATTTTGATAATAAATAATAAAATGGGTTATTGTCTATCATAATATATATTTAGTATCTGTGATACATCCCTTGAGTTAATGGTAATGATAATTCTTACTTTCAAGAGTTGAAAATTTAAGACATGAATTTTTGTTATTAACTCATTAAATGCTCCCAACCGTAGGATCATCATGAGGATGGTGATTGATCCAAAAGATTGGTGTACAATCACTTCTTTATAGTAGATGAGTCTTGAGTCTATGGTGTAGAAACACCGAAGTGAGAGTACGATACTCGTTAGAGAATGAGGGCACTAAGCGTGACCACCTCGAGCAGTCATAAGAAAATCTACCTTCTCATCGATGATTGTTTTGAAGCTACAGTGGTGTATCTGGTTCTTTGACCTGAGGTGCATCGATAGTTCATGTTGAGGGTGTTATAGTTTCACTGCATCATGACTCAGTCTCCTAGCCATTCGGAATCCTGAGGTGTATGTTGGCTATAGCATGTTCATTATAGGAATTGGATCGCACCAAGAGGAAATCTATCTACCTCACAGATGAGGAGTAGTCCTATGATGATTATGAGAATCAAGTCCATAAGCCCATGACCATGGTAGAGTGAAATAATAGAAAGAGTTTCTATTAGATTTTTTACATCGGACTTTAATCAAATGATTACATCATATGACAGAAATTAGGGTTTGACGAGTTCACCTTAACCCTAATCTGATAGGGGCATAAGATAGAAGAACTTAATCACATATGTAACTGCACCAAGGCATTTGTTTTCAATTTTGATGGATTGCCATCATATACTGCTAGGTGTTATTGGTGGATTTTGGGAGCAATTAGAATGATTTGGATGATCGATCATTCTAGTTGTCTAAACTAGAAAAGTTCTGATCTATCAAAAGGTATTTCGATGATGTTAATGATAGAGATCATGATATATCTCATTACCATATAAAACTGAACCTAACTAGATCACATAAATAAGGGTTTGAATCTAGATATCATCAATTAGACTAACCCAGTTCAATTGATTTGAATTAGATTCAACTAGGTTCAAGAAAATCATGCTAGCACATGATTGAGCCTAATGTTCTCCTTCTACAATCATTAAAAGTTATCTCGACTGAGCCAAATATGTTTATGCTCACTCAGGTTCCTTTAGTTAGTTTGACTGGAGCTTGTCTAGGTCAGAAAAGGATTGTCTTAATTTATAAGATAAATTTGAGACAATACCTGCCATTTTTCATCACCTACTAATTCTTGTCTTTTGACTTTGGTCAAACATTCACCTTTGACACTTAGACATCTGCCCATAGGTCATGCACCCATAGGAGAGCAGATAAGAGCTTGTCCCCTTGCTAGAAAGAGGAAAGGAGGGGGTGCACACCTAGGGAGGCATTTACCTAAGGATAGGGATGCCTAGAGTCCCATACAGATGGGACTCCAGGTTGCTTCTTGGAATCAAACTAGGTGGCACCAAGGGACTTTGCTTTGACCAATTTTGGTGCTACCTAAGGATGTTGGAGAGGGGCACTCATCTGATTAGATCAGATGATGTCATCCTACCAATCAGATTTAGATCTGATTATATGAAGAGATGTGATTGATCGGAATGATGTGGCACTGCGTGGCGCAGTAGGGTCTATAAAATCCCTATCTATGCCTAGCTTTAGAGTGGTTCACCCTTAGCCCATGCCATATTGCTCCCTCTCTCCTCTATGCATACCTTAAATTTTCTCTTTCTTCTCTATGCCCAAGAGAATTTAGGCTCCAATTTGGTGCGACCCACGCAAGAGAAAGGTGACAAGAAAGGAAGAAGGCAGCATTGCTGCAAGAGACGACGTCGAATCTTCAAAAGTTATTTTGAAGACCTTCAAAATCAGATCAGATCTAATCTTTAGAAAAACGATTGAGAAGGAGGAGATATTCGGATCCTACCCAAATGGATACTGGTAAAGGCCAAGCGATTGCATGGCTACATCCAGAACCTTAAGCAATCAGCAGGATCATCATAGGGTAATTAGATTATCCAAGAACAAGGTAAAAATTAAATCTAAATTAATTTACTTTTATTTTATTAGATCTATCAAATTAGATCTAAAAAATATTAAATTTAATTTAGATCTAAGAAAAAAAAATTTAAAATATTTTTCTTGATCAAATCAGATCTGAACGAACCTGATCCGAAAAATAGTTTTTTCTCATCAACTGGTTTCAGAGCTAGGTTCTCATAAATTATTTAGATCTAATTTTAATTTAATTATGATCTAATAATTAGATTATTTTAGATGTCACATGAGATGTGATTAGATTTAAAATTAAAAAAATTAAAATTAAATAATTTAGATCTAAGTTCTACAAGATGCATGACTAGTTGTAGAATAGAATTATTCTATGTATAGTCTTGCATGATCATAATTTAATTTGATTAAGTTATAAATTTAGATTAATTTATTTATTATTTTTTAATATTATAAATATTATAATAAGATCTAAAAAATAAAAAATAAAATTATTTAATTTTTGGTTCATATGAGATATGATGAATGCATGTTTAGACTAGTTGTAGAATAGTTCTATATAATTATCTAGAATAGAATTTATTTTGATGTGATCAATTTAAATTTAATTTTTTAGATAATTATGAGATAATTTAGATCTGAAAATATGCATGATATGATACATGAGATGTATGCAAAATATGTTTATAGTTAGATCAATTTTTATATATGAGATATATGATGTAGATCTAACTAGTTTTATAGTTTTTATATTTCTGATTAAGGCATTCCCCTTGGCCGTCCGATCATAAGAATAAAGTAGGGTTTAAATTTCCTCTCCTACCATTCGATGGAATGTTCTTATGATGTGTAGGAGTGCTGCACATTCGTCCTTAATCAAAAATCAAGAACTTATTTTCTATAAAATCCTAGATCCTGAAATTCTAGAATTTTATTTACATATTTTGTTTGTGAATCCTAAACTTAATTAAGAATTAAGATTATGAAATATGATAGATCTAAAATTAAGAATCTAAGATCTAAGACATATTCATAAAATTAGGTTCGGGCTTGGGTAGCTCAATTAGGTCTAAGCAGTTGATCAAATCGAATCAAGAGTTGGTTAGATGGGATCAAGAGTGCTTAAATTGACCAACCTAATAGGATTAAGTCTGGGTCAAGATCGAATCATATGAGTAATCGATCAAGCTAAGACCTAATTAGGCTCAGTGGTTAGAGTCTGGATTGTAGGCTAACCTAATTGGTTCTGGCTCAATAATTTTGTGTCTAAGGTAAGTTTGGTAGATATGACCGACTGATTTTTAATTGGGAGCTACTCGACTCGAATGCGTTCTTATCGAGTTAATGGCATATCCCTTCCATCGATCTCACTTATCTGGCCATATTTGTTGGCTCAGTCCTGATTTGAGTGGTCAATAATCCGAGCTAACCCATGCCACTAGGTTAGTCATAATGGTTATGACTATGTCAAGTCTAGTTTAATGAGACCTAAATCAAATCTTCCTAAGAAAAGATTAAGTCTAAGGTCTTCCACCATTGTAGATGTGCGGGCCCTTCTCGAGGTTGATTGTTCTTGGCTAGCTATAGTGATTTAGTTGCACCAAAAAGATGCAATCATGTCTATTAGGCATTGGATGCTACAGGTTGGAGGATGGATTGGGCTCAATATTTTGGATACGATGAGAGACTCAATTAGAAATCCAATATGTGTAAATGGTGGGTTTGACTTAATTAAGGAGTGGATAAATATTCTGGGCATGATGAGAGTCGTGAATTAGAGATCAAGTTTGGGTGCACCATGATTAGAGAATCATTGAACAAGAGTTGTTCACTCATTGGCTAACTCATCATCAATAACTGTTAAGTAAGGTGATGAGTCAGTTGGTGGGACCGCACCACCCACTAGAAATTATTAATCATAAAGATTTTTGCATCTCTACAGAGAAAGTGTAGGGACCCAAGAAAATAGTGGGAGCTAATTTATTTAAAAATAAAATTTTTAAATAAATTGGTCAAGTCTTAATTACAATATCTAACTAGAAACTTTGACTCTTTACAGAAAAATATCTATGTCCAACCTACTAGCACGTATCCTGGACACCCATAGACTGACCGAATCCAATTACAAGGATTGACTCTAGAACTTCAAAATTATTTTGAGTTTTTAGATGTTAACTCATGTATTGGACCAGGACCCTCCCACCTTACCGGCTCATCCATCTACTGAACAAAGAGTGTCTCTTGACAAGTGGATGGATGAAGATAACAAGATCAGATACTACATGTTGGGCTCAACATCAGATGAGCTTCAGCATCAACATGAAGATATCAGGACTGTCCGTCAAATATTGGCCAACCTACAAGAGATGTTTGGTGAATAGAGTCGCGCAGCCAAGTATCAAATCACTAAATGACTATTCAAGGCTAAAATACGTAATGGGCTGTCAGTCTAAGATCATTATCTGATGATGATCAAGGATTTGGAAGAGCTTGAGAAGCTCGGAGTGAAGTTGGACCTGGATCTAAAGAATGACATAATTCTGCAATCTTTGACTGATGCATATGGGCAGTTCATCATGAACTACCATGTGCATAAACTTCAAAATTCCCTGGCCGAGCTTGTGAACATGCCAGTTACTATTGAGCTTTCCATGAAAGGTTCTAAAGGCTCAGTGCTTGATATGGAATGGACTTCTTCCAAGAGAAAATCTTTTTAAAAGAAGAAGAAGTCTGTGAAAAAGCAGAAGATGGAAGAAGGAAAGAAGGAAAAGGCAGAGCTGAAAAAGAAGGCTGCTGACAAAGAAAAATATTTTCATTGCAATATTGAGCACCATTGAAAGCAAAACTGCCCTACTTACCTGGCCACCCTGAAGAATAAGAAGGAGGCAGGTCCTTTTAGAAGTATGCTTGTTATTGTGTCTAACCTTATGGTTTCTTCTACATCTAGTTGGGTGCTTGACTCTGGTTCTAATTCTCATTTGTGCACTTCCATGCAAGATCTTAAGAAAAGAAGGAGGCTGAGGGATGGTGAGATAATCCTACATATCAAAAATGGTGCAAGAGTTACAGTTATGACCATGGGAACATACCCTCTTCGATTACCATCTGATTTAGACTTAGTATTAAAAGATTGTTATTATGTGCCTATAGTAAGCAGAAATTTGATTTCTGTTTCATGCTAAGCACTAGAAGGCTATGTAATTAGTTTTCTTAAGGACCATTGTAATGTTCTTCATGAAAGAAATAAAATTGCAAGTGGTTTCCTTATTAATGGTCTTTACCACTTACATATTGATGTATCTATTTTTAATATCGAGCAAAATGTGAATACCATGAAACAACCTAGGGATAGTCCAAATGATAGGTATCTATGGCACCTAAGACTAGGTCATATAGCAGAAGATAGGGTTAACAAATTAGAGAAAATTAAGCTATTAAGTTCATTGACTTTCGAGTCATATCCAATTTGTGAATCTTTTCTTCATGGCAAAATGACTAAGCTCCCTTTTGTAGGACATGGGGAAAGGGTAACAGATCTTCTTATCCTAGTACATACTGATGTGTGTGGTCCATTTGATGTACCGACTAGATGTAACTTTGTCTACTTCATAAACTTTATCAATGATTTATCTAAGTATGGGTATGTGTATCTTATGAGATATAAGTCTGAAGCTTTTGAAAAGTTCAAGAAATTCGGATATGAAGTAGAAAAGCAAATTGGAAAATCCATTAAGATTCTTCAATCAGATCGAGGAGGTGAATACCTCAGTCAAAAGTTCCTAGACTATCTCAAAAAAAATGGCATAGTCTCTCAATGGACTCCACCTGAAATACCTCAACTCAATGGGATTTCAGAATGGAGGAATCGAACCCTATTAGATATGGTTCCGATCCATGATGAGCTTCATAGACCTCTCCTGATTTTCCTTTGGGGACACTATTCTGTTAACTGCAATATACTTACTGAATAGGGTTTCCTTCTAAAACCATTCCTACCACACCTGTATGAGATATGGCATGGTAAGAAATCAAGTCTGAGTCATCTCAGAATTTAGGAGTTGTCCTAGCTCATGTCAAAAGATAACAAGCGGACAAGTTAGACTTTAGGTCCTTTAGAGCTCAATTTATAGGATATCCTAAAGAGTCATTAGGATATTATTTCTACATTCCAGAAGATCACAATGTGATTGTGAGTCGACATTGCCATCTTTCTTGAAAAATAGTTTATTCAAGATAGCGGCATTGAAAAGCAGATCAAGCTTCGAGGAGAAAGTCTCACAAGAGCAACGAGCTAAGGATCAAATGGAACCAAATTAGGTTGAGCCAATAAAATCACTACCTCCTCTACCTCGTAGATCGAAAAGAATTTTCCATCTCCCTTAAGAGGTACTTAGGTTCTATTACAGAGGAAATAGAGAAAATGTTCATCGTAGGTAATGGGGTTCATGGTGATGATCCCAAAATCTATGACGAGGCGATATTGGATATTGCCTCCAAGAAATGGTTAGAGGTAATGAAGTCAAAAATTGACTCGATGCACTCAAACCAAGTCTGGACCTTGGTAGATCCACCAGAAGGTATAGTACCTATTGGATGTAAATGGATCTATAAGAGAAAGATTGGTGCAGATGAGAATGTAGAGATATTCAAAGCTAGATTAGTGGCAAAAGATTATAGTCAGTGCGAAGGCATTGACTATCTAGATACCTTTTCATCAGTAGCCATGCCTAAATCCATTCACACATTGCTTGCTATTATAGTCTATTTCGATTATGAAATATGGCAAATGAATGTGAAAACAATATTCTTAAATGGATATCTTGAGGAAGATATCTATATGGAACAACCATTGAGTTTCACATCCAGTGATACTAATCACAAAGTATGCAAGCTGCAAAGATCCATATATGGACTTAAGAAAGCATCTCGGAGTTGGAATAGTTTTAATGATGTAATCAAATTATTTGATTTTATCAAAAATGAGGAGGAATCATGTATCTTCAAAAAGGTCAGTGGGAGCGCTATTGTCTTCCTCGCATTGTACGTAGATGATATCCTCCTTATTGGGAATGATATTTCCATGTTGACCATAGTTAAAATGTGATTATCCAAAGAATTCTCTATGCAAGACCTAGGAGAAGCATCCTATATTCTAGGAATTAAGGTCTATAGAGATAGACCGAATAGGACACTAGGACTTTCACAGAAAATGTACAAAGAGAAAGTGCTAAAGAGGTTTAGCATGGGAAACTCTAAGAGAGGTTTGGTACCCTTTAGATATGGCATTCATCTTTCCAAGAAGATGTGCCCTAGCACACTTGAGGAAATAGAACGCATGAGCAAGATACCTTATGCTTTAGCAATAGGGAGCCTCATGTATACCATGTTATATACATGATCTAATACAGCCCATGCTATGAGTATCACGAACAGATATCAGTCAAATCCAGATGAAGTACACTGGACTTCTGTGAAATGTATCCTTAAGTACTTGAGAAGAACTAAGGATATGTTGTTGATTTTTGGTAATGGAGAACTCCATGTCTAGGGGTATACAGACTCAGATTTTATGTTCGATGCAGATGATCGAAAGTCGACATCTGAGAGTCTATTTGTTTATAATGGTGGTGCTGTCAGTTGAAAAAGTTTCAAGTAGATAGTAATAGCAGATTCCACCATGAAAGCAGAATACATTGCTACGTCAGAAGCTGTGAAGGAGGCATTCTGGTACAAAAGGTTTACCATAGAAATCGGCGTGATGCCACCAGATGCCATTCCTCTACACTGCGACAACAATGATGCCATAGCCCTTGCTAAGGAGCCAAGTTCTCACCGAAAATCTAAGCACATCGAATGACGATACCATCTCATCCATGATTACCTTAAGAAGGGTTACATTGAGGTCAAGAGAGTCGACTCCACAGATAATGTGGCGGATCCACTCACAAAGTCGTTGGGCCAGCAAAAGCTCAAAGCCCACCTTGAGAAGATAGGACTTAGATTTGTAGCCAATTGGCTTTAGGTCAAGTGGGAGTTTGTTAGATTTGTGTGCCCTAGAAGCCAGAATTGGCTGACACTTATTGTACACTTCTAAGAATAAAATTATAATTTTGACTATAACTAGTAAAATGGATTTTTTTCTATCAAAATGTGTGTTTAGTGTCTGTGATACATCCCTTGAGTTAATCGTAATGATAATTCTTATTTTCAAGAGTTGAAAATTTAAGACATGAATTTTCGTTATTAACTCATAAAATGCTTCCGACCATAGGATCATCATGAGGATGGTGATTGATCCAGAAGGTTGGTGTATAATCGCTTCTTTATAGTAGATGAATTTTGAGTCTATGATGTAGAGACATCGGAGCAAGAGTACACGTACACGTTAGAGAACAAGGGCACTGAGCATGACCACCTCGGGCAGTCATAAGGAAGTCTACCTTCCTATCGATGATTGGCTCGAAGCTGCAGTGATGTATCTGATTCTTTGATCTGAGGTGCATCAGTAGTTCACCTTGAGGGTGTTATAGTTTGACTACACCATGACTTGGTCTCCTAGCCTTTCGGAATCCTAAGGTGTATGTTGGCTATAGCATGTTCATTGTACGAATTGGATCGCACTAAGAGAAAATCTATCTACCTCAGTAGATGAGGAGCAGCCCAATGATGACCATGAGAATCAAGTCCATAAGCCCATGACCATGGTAGAGTGAAATAATAGAAAGAGTTTCTATTAGATTTTTTACGTTAGACATTAATCAAATGATTAAATCATATGATAGAAATTAGGGTTTGACAAGTTCACCATAACCCTAATCTGATCGGGGCTCATGATAGAAGAACTTAATCACACATGTAACTACATTGAGAGGTTCATTTTTAGTTTTGATGGATTGCCACCATATAGTACTAGGTGTCACTGGTGGATTTTGGGAGCAATTAGAATGATTTGGATGATCGATCATTCTAGTTGTCTGAATCAAAAATATTCTGATCCATCGAAAGGTATTTCGATGATGTCAATGATAGAGATCATGACATATCACATTACCATACAAAACTGAACCTAACTAGATTAGACAAATAAGGGTTTGGATCTGGATATCATCAATTGGACTAATCCAGTTCAATTGATTTAAATTTGATTCAATTAGGTTTAAGAAAATTATGCTAGCACACGATTGAGCCTAATGTTCTCCTTTTACAATCATTAAAACTTGTCTTGACTGAGCCAAATGTGTTTGTGCTCACTTAGCTACCTTTACGTGGTCTGACTGGAGCTTGTCCAAATCAAAAAAGGATTGTCTTAATTTATGAGATAAATTTGAGACAATACCTGCCATTTTTCATCACCTACTAATTCTTGTCTTTTGACATTGGTCAAACATTGACTTTTGACACTTAGACATCTGCCTATGTGTCATGCACCCATAAGAGAGAAAATAGGGCCTCATCCCCTTGCTAGAAAGAGGAAAGGAGGGGGCACATGCCTAGGGAGGCATGCGCCCAAGGATAGGGATGCCTGGAGTCCCATACAGATGGGACTCTAGGTTGCTTCTTGGAATCAAACTAGGTGGTGCCAAGGAAATCTGCTTTAACCAGTCTTGGCACCACCTAAGGATGTTGGAGAGGAGCTCTCATCTGATTGGATCAGATGATGTCATTCCATCAATCAGATTTAGATCTGATTGCACGAAGAGATGTGATTGGCCAGGATGATGTGGCACTGTATGGTGCAGCAGGATCTATAAAAATTCTGTCTGTGCCTAGCTTTAGAGAGGTTCACCCTTAACCCATGCCACATTGCTTTTTCTCCCTCTTTCCTCCATACCTACCTCAGATCCTCTCTTTCTTCTCCACACCTAAGAGATTTTAGGCTCCTGTTTGGTGCGATCCAGGCAAGAGAAAGATGACAAGAAAGGAAGAAGGTAGCACTACTGTAAGAGATGATGTTGAATCTTCAAAAGCTATTTTAAAGACCTTCAAGATCAGATCCAGATCTGATCTTTGGAGGAAAAATTTAGAAGAAGGAGATATCTAGATCCTATCCAAGTAGATACCGATAGAGGCTAGAAAATTGTGTGGCTACATCTAGAACCTCAGGCAATCAGTAGGATCATCATAGGATAGTTAGATTATCCAAGAATAAGGTACAAATTAAATCTAATTTAATTTATTTTTATTTTATTAGATCTATCAAATTAGATTTGAAAAGTATCAAATTTAATTTAGATCTAGGAAAAAATTTTTAAAATATTTCTCTTGATAAAATCAGATCTAAACGAATCTGATCCGAAAAATAGTTTTTTCCCTTCATCTGCTTCCCCTTCCTAGAGGCGATGGGTCTACTGACCCGAGTATGCCTCCTTGGGATCAGTTCTTGACATTTTGATGGAGGTTTTTCTAGCTGGACCACCACTGGGAGTTACCGCATGGCCTGCACCATTTCAATGAGGCTGCAAACCTACTGTACCAACATGTTAAATTGATCTAATCCATCATTACCGTTGGTGGAGGAGATTGTGGTTCCGATGGTGGTGTTGTAGCAGGTGGGTTTGGCTCAGATCTTGCGATAGAGGTAGTGGATCTCTAAGTGGTTGCCTTCTTTGGAGGCATTTCTGAGATTGCGAAGGATTAGATAGAGATGGATCTTGAATCTTAGAGAAGAGAATATTCAGAATCGATAGAGCACTCCTTTTAGAACAAGGGTTCAGAGTTTCCTTCCTCTAGTGCCAATCCTATTAGTATGGAATCTGGTTAACGCCGGAGTGAGCTAGAGTTGGGGGAGATGAGACCACCGTCGATGACCTACAAAATAAAGTCCTGACCGAAGTTGGGGGTGGTGGCTCTAGTAGAACCCTCCGATGGTCATGTCAGCTCTTCCGACCAATAGAAATGGAGTGCTCAGAAAATTAAGGAGCAGAGCAATGGGACGAAAAATGAGAGCCTAGAGTAAATATATCTAGAGGGTCCCTTTTATAGATAGAGCCTGTAACAAACTGATGGTGTCAGCTATAATCATCTGATAGTGGGCCGTTCAGGCCACGTGGAGTTTGTTATAGAGGGTAGTGTTCGTTGTCATGACACGCTGGTCTGTTGGGATTTAATAATTGAAGTTCAAATGGAGTAGTTATTAGTAGCGAAGAGGTTTGGGTTACATTAGTTCCAGAGTAGTTCAGACTCCTTTAAGGTTGTCTACCTGTATGTTGATTTATATTAAGCTGGTAGCCAAATTCATGTGGATGATGAAGTCCTTCTGGATGATTGGGAGAAAGTCGATTGAAGGGAACTTGCCTAGCTATTGAAAGAAGCTCGATCATAATAATTTTGCCTGGAGGAGATCACTTGGAAGAAGATCGGATGGAGGAACCCGATTGGAGCATCATTGAGGGAGTTCAAAAGTCTGGAGGAGTTCGGTCGGAAGGAATTTTACTTGAAGGAGCCTATCTGGTGATCGGAGGGAGATCGACTGGCAAGAGCTTAGTTGGAAACTATAGATGATTATTTGGGATACTTTGCAACTCAATCATTTTGTTTGAAGCTCTGCAAATTTCATGAATGCCTGAAGGTTAATAAGGTGGTGATGAGGCTCTTTCGCTCATGTATCCAAAGCTCTTGGTACGAGAATGCAGAGGTCCACCACTCTTTGCATATTGCAGAAATTCATCCAAGAAGGAGGAGTTCTGCCGATTCGGTGTCAATCCAATGTTGAACAATCTAGACGAATTTTGACAAGGAGAGAGTCCAAGTAGCTTCAAGATTGATTAGGCTAGACTGCATCATGATCGATCACTTAATTGCTTCAAGAGCCGCCGCTACTGTGCAAGCTCATTCGGGCGAGACCCATGAGGCCCCAGAAGTTCTCGAGTAATTGCCTGAAGTTGGCCACGATTGCTGTCACTAGAAGAGGTCAAGCCAATACTCGAATCCTCCCCAAACTTCAACAAGAAATGATCTACCCCTAATAGGAACATACATCTGAATGCTAAACCCTAACTCATGTCTGAATTCTAGTAGAGGTTTGTCAGGGGTTCCAATAGGTGCCCACGTGTTCATCCTCCAACATTGATCCACACAGGAGCTTGATCAAGCCTCTAACACCTTTTTAAATCTTATTCCTTCAATTAAATTCTTATTGCAAGAATTTAATTTGATTTAGACAGAAACTTCTTATTGCCTTGCTTTCCTCCTCATAGCCTTTCCTATCCTTTGCATTCTTTTCTCTTTGTCTTCTTAATCTTTCTTCCTAAACCCTTGTCTTAAGAAGACTTCTTGTCTTTAATAGGACCTTGTCTAAATAAAGGAGGGAAGAAAGAAAATTGGACAAGAGAGAACTCTGTAAGAAAGGAGTTTTGAATGACTTGGACTCTCGGTGTGCACCCCTATTTATAATGTATGTAGGGGCACCACAAATAATTTTTCGTTCCCATCCCATATCCTCATCTCATGCCCATTCAAATTTCTCATGCCCATCAGGAGGCTTAGGATATCTGGGAGTATGATGAATTAATCCGAAGAGATGCCTTGTTGCAAAAGGACTCTTTGGACTAAGTCAACATAGTTTCTTTCGAAGAGTCACATGAGGTCAACATTGGTGCAATTAATTCCATGGATGAGATTATTCTCTGGCCATCTAATGGCCATATAATTGTGCACCAAAAAATGGAAAGGGCATGGAGATAATGTAGGCATGATAGAGTCCAAAGCCACTTGGACTCTTAAGTCCAAGTGGCGCCAAAACATGGGGGGATGGCAAGGAGCCTTGTGTCATCCAAATTCCTTATAATATATAGAGGACATTAAGAGTCCAAGTGGCGCCAAAACATGGGGGGGTGGCAAGGAGCCTTGTGTCATCCAAATTCCTTGTAATATATAGAGGACATTAACCTGCAGAAGGACTCTTCTGTGCCTCCTATCTGAAGTTCATGCCCCATGTAAAATTATGTGACATAAGGAATGGATAAAGACCTAAGAAATGGCGCCAAGTTCCTTCATGCGGCAAAACACTTCTAGTGCATAGATTAAATCCCATGCACCAAGAGAGAGACTCTTTGGCATGTGGGACTTATATATGAGGCACCCAAAACTTTGGTCATCTATCTAAGGGTCAATCTAATTTATGACCAAAATTGATTTCACCAAAATTGGATCTAATTAGCCCAAATTGGAACCCAATTCAAATACAATTCAAAACTAGTTTCTATGATTTGCAACATGTGCTAGCATATTCAACTTGCAAACTTGATCTAATCTAATTAGACCCTTGATCAATTTTCTTTATGTGTAATCCATTGAATTTCACATCTAGCCAGTAGTAGATTCGGATATAACTTGACCTAATTTGGTTAGAACTTAACCAAACCGATATAGGTCAAATTGATCTAACCCAATTTGATCAGTTAGAACTCTTTCTAATTGACAATCAAATTAAAATTTTTAACTCGATCAAAACCACAAGACAAGATTGATATCTAGCAATGTACCTTGCCTACCCAAAAGATATGAAATTTTAATAAAAATATCAAAAATATTCTTCAGTGGAAAGTTACCATGCAACACGATCCTACGATCATCCTGCATCCAGAATTTGACTTTTGATATGACAACATATCAAATCCAATATTATATTCATATTTCTTCCAATTATATGATGATGATTTAATTAATAAAATATTATAAATTATTTTTAATTTTTATCATGCTTTGATCAAAGACCTACTCATAACCTCCTTATGCAATCTACCATATCCAGAACACCCGGTACATGACTAAGTCATGAATGAGTATGTGAAGGAAAACCTTGATTTCCCAGACGAGGTTCGTTCAGATCTGATCAGATCAAGAGATATATTTTAATTTTTTTTTTTTTAATTTAAATTAGATTTAAGATATTTCAGATCTAATTCTTATTATTTTAATAATTAAAATAAAATAAGAATAAATTAAATTAAATTTAATTTATCTGATGTGGAAAATCCAATTATCCGTTGATGATCCTATATGCAGCGGAAGGTTCTGGATCTAGCCACGCAAGTGCCTGATCTCTACTGGTATCCACTCGAGCTTGATCTGGAGATCCTCTTCTTCTCTATCACGTCTCTAAAAATTAGATCTGAATCTAATCTGGAGGATCTTCAAAACTTCTTTTGAAGATCAGCAGTCGCCCTTTGCAGTAGTGCAGCCATCTAGCTTTCAGTCATCCTTCTTTGATCTGGATTGCACAACCAAAAATCTAAAACACCTTTTGGACGTGGAGAGGAGAGGAAGAAGGTGGTTTAGCATGGAGGACGAGGGGAGAGGTAGCCTTGGGGTGTGGGAATTGTGATTCCTTTCAATCACTTCCAATCGCAATCTGAGTTGGGCGCAGGGTCTTATTTATAGACTAAGCGTGATCCAACTCCTCTTCTTCCCAACCAATCACAACTCTTTATGAAATTAGATCTAAATCTGATTGGTGGGAATAGAGTCCCCTGGATTCCTCCTTAGAGGGTGCCTAAGACCAGTCAAAGTTGGTTCTTAGGAGAACTCTAGTTGGAATCCAAAAAGGAGATGGAGTCCTTATCCAACAAGGACTCCTAGGCTCCTCCAACTTGGGCACAGGCCTAGGGTGGCATGCGTCCTCTTCCTTGCTAGGTTTTGGCAGGGGTACAGGCCCCCACCAGCTCTCCAATAGGTGCATGACATGTGGTCAAAAGTCAAAGTGTTAATGGTCAACGTTTGACCAGTCAAAGGTAGACTTTTGACCAAAGTCAAAGAACAAGAAATGGCAGGTGACCAAAAATGGTAGGTAATATCTTACAAAATAAGACAATCTTTTCTGACTTGGACAACCTCCAATCAGACCAAATGAAGGCCTCTGATTGAGCACAAACTCCTTTGGCTCAATCAGGACAACTAATATATGATAGCAAAAGAAGAACGTTAGGCTCAATCGAGTGCTAGCATGATTTCCTTGAACCTAATTGAATCTCATTCAGATCAATTGAACTAGATCAGTTCAATTGATGATCACCAGATTCAAACCCTTGTTTGTGTGACCCAGTTAGGTTCAGTTCTGTATGGTAATGGGATATGTCATGATCTCTATCATCGACATCATCGAAACTCCTTTCGATGGATCAGAACTCTTCTGATTCGAACAGTTAGAATGATCGATCATCTAAATCATTCTAATTGCTCCCAAAATCCACCAGTGACACCTAGCAGTATATGGTGGCAATCCATCAGAGCTGAATACGAACCTCTTGGTGCAGCTATCTGTGTGATTAAGTCTTCTATCTTGAGCCCCGATCAGATTAGGGTTAAGGTAAACTCGTCAAACCCTTCTCTGTCATTTGATGTAATCATTCGATTCGAGTCCGATGTGAAAATCTAAATAGAAACTCTTTCTATTATTTCACTCTGCCATGGCCATGGACTTCTGGACTTGATTCTCATGATCATCATAGGGATGCTCCTCTACCACCGAGGTAGATAGATTCCATCTTGATGCCATCTAGTTCCTACAATGAACATGCTATAGCCAATATACACCTCAAGATTTCGAATGGCTAGGAGACCGAGTAATGGTGTAGTCAAACTATAACACCCTCAAGGTGAACTACTAATGCACCTCAGGTCAAAGAACCAGACACACTACTGCAGCATCGAGTCAGTCATTGAAGAGAAGGTAGACTCCCTAATGACTACTCGAGGTGGTCACGCTCAGTGCCCTCGTTCTCTAACGAGTACCTGTACTCTCATTCTGGTGTCTCCACACCGTAGACTTAAGACTCATCTATTAAAGAAAAGTGATTGTACACCAACCTTCAGGATCAATCACCATCCTCGTGATGATCCTATGGTCGGGAGCATTTTATGAGTTAATAATGATTATTCATGTCTCAAATTTTCAACTCTTGAAAATATGAATTATCATTACCATTAACTCAAAGGATGTATCACAGACACTAAATACACATATGTGATAGAAAATAACCCATTTTATTCATTATAGTCAAAATTATAATTTTGCCCCTAGAAGTGTATTACAAGTATCAACCAATTCTGGCTTCTAGGGCACATATATCTAACAATCTCCCACTTGTCCTAAAGCCAATTGGCTACAAGTCTAAGTCCCATCTTCTCAAGGTGGGCTTCAATCTTCTGCTAGCCCAACGGCTTTGTAAGTGGGTCTGCCACATTATTTGTGAAGTTGACTCTCTTGACCTCGACATAACCCTTCTCGAGGTAGTCGCGGATGAGGTGGTATCGCCACTCAATATGCTTGGATTTCTGGTGAGACCTCGGCTCCTTAGCAAGGGCTATGGCGCCATTGTTGTCGCAGTATAGAGGAATGGCATCTGATGGCATTACTTTGATTTCTGCAGCAAACTTCTTGTACCAGAATGCTTCTTTCGCAGCCTCTGATGCAGCGATATATTCTACTTCCATGGTGGAATCTGCTATCATCGTTTGCTTGAAACTCTTCCAGCTGACAGCACCACCATTGCACACAAACAGACTTCCAGATGTCGACTTTCGATCATCTATATTGGACATGAAATCTGAGTCTATGTATCCTTGGACTTGGAGTTCTCCATTACCAAAGACCAACATCATATCCTTAGTTCTTCTCAAGTACTTAAGGATACATTTCATAGAAGTCCAGTGTTCTTCACCTAGATTTGACTGATATCTGCTTGTGACACTCACAGCATGGGCTATATCAGGTCATGTACATAGCATGGCATACATGAGGCTCCCTATTGCAGAAGCATAAGGGATCTTGCTCATGCGTTCTATTTCCTCAGGTGTGCTGGGGCACATCTTCTTGGAAAGATGAATACCATGTCTGAAGGGTATTAATCCCCTCTTAGAGTTTTCCATACTAAACCTCTTTAATACTTTCTCTATGTACATCTTCTGTGAAAGTCCTAGCATCCTATTCGGTCTATCCCTATAGACCTTAATTCCTAGAATAAAGGATGCTTCACCTAGGTCTTTCATGGAGAATTTCTTGGACAACCATATTTTGACTGTTGTCATCATGGGAATATCATTCCCAATAAGGAGGATGTCATCCACATACAATACGAGGAAGACAACAGCGCTCCCACTGATCTTTTTGAAAACACATGGTTCCTCTTCATTTTTGATGAAACCAAACATTTTGATCACATCATTGAAACGAGTGTTCCAGCTCCGAGATGCTTGCTTAAGTCCATATATGGACCTTTGCAGCTTGCAAACCTTATGATTAGAATCACTGGATGTGAAACCTAGCGGCTATTCCATATAGATATCTTCCTCAAGATATCCATTTAAGAATGCCGTTTTCACGTCCATTTGCCATATTTCATAATCGAAATAGGCTGTAACGGCAAGCAATGTGCGGATGGATTTTAGCATAGCCACTGGGAAAAAGGTATCCTGATAGTCAATGCCTTCGCGTTGACTATAACCTTTTGCCACTAGTCTAGCCTTGAATGTCTCCACATTCCCATCTGCACCAATCTTTCTCTTGAAGATCCATTTACACCCAATAGGTGCTATACCTTCTGGTGGATCTACCAAGGTCCAGACTTGGTTTGAGTGCATCGAGTCAATTTCTGACTGCATTGCCTCTAGCCATTTCTCGGAGTCGATATCTGATATCGCCTCATTGTAGGTTTTGGGATCATCACCATGAGCACCATTACCTACGAGGAATGTTTCCTCTACTTCCTCTGAAATAATACCTAAGTATCTCTTAGGGGGATGGAAAACTCTTTCCGATCTACGAGGTGGAGGAGGTAGTGTTCTTATTGGCTCAACCTGATTTGGTTCCAATTGATCCTTAGCTTGTTGTACTTGTGAGACTTTCTCAACAAGCTTGATCTGCTTTCCAATGCCGCTATCTTGAATAAACTATTTTTTAAGAAAGATGGCATGTCGACTCACAATCACATTGTGGTCTTCTGGAATGTAGAAATAGTATCCTAATGACTCTTTAGGATATCCTATGAATCAAGCTCTGAAGGATCTAAACTCTAACTTGTCCGCTTGTTGTCTTTTGACGTGAGCCAAACAACCCCAAATTCTGAGATGACTCAGACTTGGTTTCTTACCATGCCATATCTCATACGGTGTGGTAGGAACGGTTTTAGAGGGAACCCTATTCAGTAGATAAATTGAAGTTAACAATGAATGTCCCCAAAGGAAATTAGGGAGGTCTGTGAAGCTCATCATGGATCGAACCATATCCAATAGAGTCCAATTTCTCCATTCTGAAACCCCGTTGAGTTGAGGTGTTCCTGGTGGAGTCCATTGAGAGACTATGCCATTTTTCTTGAGATAGTCTAGGAATTTCCGGCTAAGGTATTCACCTCCTCGATCTGATCGAAGAACCTTAATGGAGTTTTCCAGTTTGTTTTTCTACTTCATGTCTGAATTCTTTGAACTTTTCAAAAGCTTCAGACTTGTGTCTCATAAGATACACATACCCATACCTAGACAGATCATCGATAAAGGTAATGAAGTAGACAAAATTGCCTCTAGCCGGCACATCAAATGGGCCACACACATCTATATGTACTAGGGCAAGGAGATCTGTGGCCCTCTCCCCATGTCCAACAAAAGGGAGTTTGGTCATTTTGCCTTGAAGACAGGATTCGCAAGTTGGATATGACTCGGAAGTCAATGGACTCAATAGCCCATTTTTCTCCAATTTGTTGATCCTATCTTCTGCTATATGACCTAATCTCAGGTGCCATAGGTATCTATCATTTGGACTATCCCTAGGTCGTTTGGCATTCACGTTTTGCTCGATAGTTAGAATAGGTACATCAATATGTAGCTGATAAAGACCATTAATAAGAAAACCATTTGCAATTTTATTTCTTTCATAAAGAATGTTACAATGGTCCTTAAAGAAGGTAATCACATAGCCTTCTAGTGCTAAGCATGAAATAGAAATCAAATTCTTGCTAGCTGCAGGCACATAATAACAGTCTTTCAAAACTAAGTCTAAACCAGATGGTAATCGAAGAGGGTATGTTCCCACGGCTACTGCAGTAACTCTTGCTCCATTATCGATGCGTAGGATCATGTCTCCATCCCTCAACCTCTGCTATTCTTAAGACCCTACATGGAAGTCCACAGATGAGCACTAGAACCAGAGTTAAGCACCCAACTGGATGCAGAAGAAATCATAAGATTAGACTCAATGACGAGCATACCTCTAGAAGGACCTTCCTTCTTGTTCTTTACGGTGGCCAGGTAAGTAGGGCAGTTCCGCTTCCAATGGCCATCACTATTGCAATGGAAATACATTCCTTTGCCAGCGGCTTTCATCTTCGGCTCTGCCTTCTTCGTCTTTGCTCCTTCCACCTTCTGCTTTTTCGCAGACTTCTTTTTCTTTCCATAAGACTTTCTTTTGGAAGAAGTCCATTCCATAGCAAGAACTGAGCCTTTAGTACCTTTCATAGAAAGCTCAGCGGTAACCAGCATATTCATTAATTCAGCCAAGGAATTCTAAAGTTTATGCATGTGGTAATTCATGATGAATTGCCTATATGCATCAATCAAGGATTGCAGAATAATATCGTTCTACAGGTCCAAGTCTAACTTCACACCGAGCTGAAGGGAAATCCTGATTTCTCGGTCCAGATTCGTTTAGATCTGATCAGATCAAGAGATATATTTCAAAAATTTTTCTCTTGATCCCAATCAGATCTTGATATATTTCAGATCTGATTCTTATTATTTTAATAAAATAAAATTAAAAGATAAATTAAATCAAATTTAATTTATCTGATCTGGGTAATCCTATTACCCTGTTGATGATCCTATTTGCAGCGGAAGGTTCTGGATCTTAGCCATGCAAGTGCTTGGCCTCTACCAGTATCCACTCTGGTTGGATCTAGAGATCCTCTTCTTCTCTATCACACCTCCAAAAATCAGATCTGGATCTGATCTGGAGGATCTTCAAAACTCTTTTTGAAGATGAGCAGTCATCCTTTGTGGCAGCGCAGCCTTCTTACTTTTGATCACCTTTCTTTGATCTGAATCGCACCAACCAAAGTCCAAAACTCCTTTTAGACATGGAGAGCAAGGGGAGAAGGTGGTTTGGCAGGGAGAGGGAGGGGAGAGGCAGCCTTGGGGCATGGGGAAACTATGATCTCATCATATCTTCTTAATCTGAGTTGGATACAGGGTCTTATTTATAGACTAGCTATGATCCAACTCCTCTTCTTCCCAACCAATCACAACCCTTTGTGAAATCAGATCTAAATCTGATTGGTGGGAATAGAGACCCCTGGATTCCTACTTAGAGGACACCTAAGACCAGTCAAAGTTGGTTCTTAGAAGAACTCTAATTGGAATCCAAAAAGGAGATGGAGTCCTTGTCCAACAAGGACTCCTAGGCGCCTCCAACTTGGGCACACGCCTAGGGTGGCGTGCGCCCTTCTCCTTGCCAGGTTCTAGCAGGGGGACAGGCCCCCACCAGCTCTCCAATAGGTGCATGACATGTGGTCAAAAGTCAAAGTGTCAATGGTCAATGTTTGACCAGTCAAAGGTAGACTTTTAACCAAAGTCAAAGAACAAGAAATGGCAGGTGACCAAAAATGGCAGGTAATGTCTTATAAAATAAGACAACCTATTCTAACTTGGACAACCTCCAGTCAGACTATATGAAGGCCTTTGATTGAGCACAAACTCCTTTGGCTCAGACAGGACAACTTATTTATGATAGCAAAAGAAGAACGTTAGGTTCAATCGAGTGCTAGCATGATTTCCTTGAACCTAATTGAATCTCATTCAGATCAATTGAACTAGATCAGTTCAATTGATGATAACCAGATTCAAACCCTTATTTGTGTGAACCAGTTAGGTTCAGTTCTATATGATAATGGGATATGTCATGATCTCTATCATCGACATCATCGAAACTCCTTTCGATGGATCAAAACTCTTCTGATTCGAACAGCTAGAATGATCGATCATATAAATCATTCTAATTGCTCCTAAAATCCACCAATGACACCTAGCAGTATATGGTGGCAACCCATCAAAGCTGAATGCGAACCTCTTGGTGCAGCTATCTGTGTGATTCAGTTCTTCTATCTTGAGCCCCGATCAGATTAGGGTTAAGGTAAACTCGTCAAACCCTAGTCTCTGTCATATGATGTAATCATTCGATTCGAGTCCAATGTGAAAATCTAAATAGAAACTCTTTCTATTATTTCATTCTGCCATGGCCCATGGGCTTCTGGACTTGCTTCTCATGATTATCATAGGGCTGCTCCTCTACCACCGAGGTAGATAGATTCCATCTTGATGCCTCAAGTTCCTACAATGAACATGTCATAGCCAACATACACCTCAGGGTTCCATATGGCTAGGAGACCGAGTAATGGTGTAGTCAAACTATAACACCCTCAAGGTGAACTGCCGATGCACCTCAGGTCAAAGAACCAGACACACTACTGCAGCATCGAGTCAGTCATTGACGAGAACGTAGACTCCCTAATGACTACTCGAGGTGGTCACGCTCAATGCCCTCATTCTCTAACGAGTACCTATACTCTCACTCTGGTGTCTCCACACCGTAGACTTAAGACTCATCTACTAAAGTGAAGCGATTGTACACCAACCTTTCAGATCAATCACCATCCTCATGATGATCCTATGGTCGGGAGCAATTTATGAGTTAACAATGATTATTCATGTCTTAAATTTTCAACTCTTGAAAATATGAATTATCATTACCATTAACTCAAAGGATGTATCACAGACACTAAATACACATATGTGATAGAAAATAACCCATTTAGTGCTTTTAGTCAAATTACAATTTTGCCCTTAAAAGTGTATTACAAGTGTCAGCCAATTCTGGCTTCTAGGGCACATATATCTAACACGAGCTTCTCAAGCTCTTCCATGTTCTTAATCATTGTCAGACAGTAATCTTGGACTAACTGTCCATCACGCATCTTAGCCTTAAAAAGTCATTTTGTGACTTGATACTTGGCTGCGCGACTCTGTTCACCAAACATCTCCTGCAGGTGAGCCAAAATTTGGCGAGCAGTCCCAATATCCTCATGTTGGCGCTGGAGCTCATCAGACATCGAGCCCAACATGTAATATCTGGCCTTATTATCTCCGTCTATCCATTTCTCTAGAGATCCTCTCTGTTCAATGGATGGACGGACTGGTAAGGTGGGAGGGTCCTGATCCAATACAGGGGTTAAATTCTCAGAACCCAAAACTATTTTGTAGTTCTTGAGACAATCTTTATAATTGGTCCAGTCAGTCTATGTGTGTCCAGGATACGTGTCAATGGGTTGGACGCAGACATTTCCTATAGAGAGTCAAAGATTCTAGTTAGATGTGATTCAATCTTCTGCTGAGCCCACGGCTTTGTAAGTGGGTCCTCACATTATTGTGAAGTTGACCTCTCTTGACCTCTCGAATAACCTCTCGAGGTAGTCGTGGATGAGGTGTATGCCACTCAATAGGCTTGGATTTCTGGTGAGACCATCGGCTTCCTTAGCAGGGCTATAGCCATTGTTGTCGCAGTATAGAGGAATGGCATCTGATGGCATTACTTTGATTTTGCAGCACTTCTTGTAGCCAGAATGCTTCTTTCGAGCCTCTGATGCAGCGATATATTCTACTTCATGGTGGAATAGCTATCATCGTTTTGTTTCGAATTCTTCAGCTGACAGACACCCATTGCACACAAACAGACTTCCAATGTGACATTTCGATCATTCTATATTGGACATGAAATCTGAGTCTATGTATCTTGGACTTGAGTTCTCCATTACCAAGACACATCATATCCTTAGTTCTTCTATAGTATTACATCTTCATAGAAGTCCAGTGTTCTTCACCTAGATTTGACTGATATCTGCTTTGGACACTCACAGCATAGGCTATATCAGGTCATGCACATAAGCATGGCATACATGAGCTCCCTATTGGCAGAAGCATAAGGGATCTTGCTCATGCGTTCTATTCCTAGGTTGCTGGGGCACATCTTCTTGGAAAGATGAATACCCATGTTGAAGGGTATTAATCCCCTCATTAGAGTTTTCATATCAACTCTTTAATACTTTCTCTATGTACAATTTCTGTGAAAGTCCTAGCATCTTATTCGGTCTATCCCTATAGACCTTAATCCTAGAATAAAGGATGCTTCATCTAGGTTTCATGGATTTTTGGACAAACATATTTTGACTGTTGTCATCATGGGAATATCATTCCAAAAGGAGGATGTCATCACATACAATACGAGGAAGACAACAGCGCTCCCACTGATCTTTTTGAAATGCATGGTTCCTCTTCATTTTGATGAAACCAAACATTTTGAACACATCATTGAAACGAGTGTTCAGCTTCGAGATGCTTGCTAAGTCATATATGGACTTTGCACTGCAAACTTATGATTAGAATCACTGGATGTGAAACCTAGCGGCTATTCCATATAGATATCTTCCTCAAGATATCCATTTAAGAATGCCGTTTTCACGTCCTTTGCCATATTTCATAATCGAATAGACTGTAACGGCAAGCAATGTGCGGATGGATTTCAAGCATAGCCACTGGGAAAAAGGTATCCTGATAGTCAATCACTTTCGGTTGACTATAACCTTTTTGCCACTAGTCTAGTCTTGAATTTCTCATCATTCATGCACCAATCTTTCTTTTGAAGATCCATTTACACCAATAGGTGCTAATACCTTCTAGTGATCTACCAAGGTCGAATGGTTTGAGTGCATCGAGTTAATTTCTAACTGCATTGCCTTTAGCATTTCTCAGCAGTCGATATACTGATATCGCCTCATTGTAGGTTTTGGGATAATCACCATGAGCAATTACTACGAGGAATGTTTTCTCTACTTCCTCTGAAATATACTAAGTATCTCTTAGAGGGGGAAACTCTTCCGATTACGAGGTGGAGGAGGTAGTGTTTCTTATTGGCTCAACTTGATTTGGTTCCAATTGATCTTAGCTTGTTGTATTGTGAGACTTTCTCAACAAGCTTGATCTGCTTTCCGATGCCTATCTTGAATAAACAATTTTTTAAGAAAGATGGCATGTCGACTCACAATCACATTGTGGTCTTCAGGAATGTAGAAATAGTATCCTAATGACTCTTTAGGATATCCTATGAATCAGCTCTGAAGGATCTAAACTCTAACTTGTCCGCTTGTTGTCTTTTGACGTGAGCCAAACAACCCCAAATTTTGAGATGACTCAGACATGGTTCCTTACCATGCCATATCTCATACGGTATGGTAGGAACGGTTTAGAGGAAACCCTATTCAGGTAGATAAATTGAAGTTAACAATGAATGTCCCCAAAGGAAATTAGGGAGGTCTGTGAGCTATCATGGATCGAACCATATCCAATAGAGTCAATTTCTCCATTCTGAAATCCCGTTGAGTTGAGGTGTTCCTGGTGGAGTCCATTGAGAGACTATACCATTTTCTTGAGATAGTCTAGGAATTTCGGCTAAGGTATTCCTCCTCTGATCTGATCGAAGAATCTTAATGAGTTTTCAGTTTGTTTTTCTACTTCATGTCTGAATTCTTTGAACTTTTTCAAAGTTCAGACTTGTGTATCATAAATACACATACCCATACGAGACAGATCATCGATAAAGGTAATGAAGTAGAAAAATTGCCTCTAGTCGCACTCAAATGGGCCACACACATCTATATGTACTAGGGCAAGAAGATCTGTGGCCTCTCTCCATGTCCACAAAAGGGAGTTTGGTCATTTTGCCTTGAAGGCAGGATTCGAAGTTGGATATGACTCGGAAGTCAAGGACTCAATAGCCCATTTTTCTCTCCAATTTGTTGATCCTATCTTCTGCTATATGAGCTAATCTTAGGTGCCATAGGTATCTATCATTTGGACTATCCTAGGTCGTTGGCATTCAGTTTTGCTCGATAGTTAGAATAGGTACATCAATATGTAGCCTGATAAAGACCATTAATAAGAAAACCTTTGCAATTTTTTTCTTTCATAAGAATGTTACAATGGTCCTTAAAGAAGGTAATCACATAGCTTCTGGTGGCTAAGCATGAAATAGAACCAAATTCTTGCTAGCTGCAGGCACATAATAACGGCTTTTCAAAACTAAGTCTAAACCAGATGGTAATCGAGAGGGTATGTTCCAGCGCTACTGGCAGTAACTCTTGCTCCATTATCGATGCGTAGGATCATGTTCCATCCCTCAACCTTCTGGCTATTCTTAAGACCTACATGGAAGTCCACAGATAGCACTAGAACGAGTTAGAGCACCAACCTGGATGCAGAAGAAATCATAAGATTAGACTCAATGACGAGCATACTCTAGAAGGACTTCCTTCTTGTTCTTTAGGTGGCCAGGTAAGTAGGGCAGTTCCGCTTCCAATGGCCATCACTATTGGCAATGGAAAACATTCCTTTGCCAGCGGCTTTCATCTTCGGCTCTGCTTCTTCGTCTTGCTCCTTCCACCTTCTGCTTTTTCGCAGACTTCTTTTTCTTTCCATAAGACTTTTTTTGGAAGAAGTCCATTCCATAGCAAGAACTGAGCCTTTAGTACCTTTCATAGAAAAGCTCAGCGGTAACCAGCATATTCATTAATTCAGCCAAGGAATTCTAAAGTTTATGCATGTGGTAATCTCATGATGAATTGCCTATATGCATCAATCAAGGATTGCAGAATAATATCGTTCTACAGGTCCAAGTCTAACTTCACACCGAGCTGAAGGGAAATTGTTTCTCGGTCCAGATTCGTTTAGATCTGATCAGATCAAGAGATATATTTCAAAAATTTTTCTCTTGATCCCAATCAGATCTTGATATATTTCAGATCTGATTCTTATTATTTTAATAAAATAAAATTAAAAAAGTATAATTAAATAAATTTAATTTATCTGATCTGGGTAATCCTATTACCCTGTTGATGATCCTATTTGCAGCGGAAGGTTCTGGATCTTAGCCATGCAAGTGCTTGGGCACGCAAGTGCCTGGCCTCTACCAGTATCCACTTGGGCTTGATCTAGAGATCCTCTTCTTCTCTATCATGTCTCCAAAAATTAGATCTGGATCTGATCTGGAGGATCTTCAAAACTTCTTTTGAAGATCAGCAGTCGTCCTTTGCAGCAGTGCAGCCTTCTAGCTTTCAGTCGCCTTTCTTTGATCTGGATTGCCCCAACCAAAAATCCAAAACTCCTTTTGGACGTGGAGAGGAGAGGGAGAAGGTGGTTTGGCATGAAGGAAGAGGGGAGAGGCAGCCTTGGGGCGTGGGAATTGTGATTCCTTTCAATCACTTCCAATCACAATCTAAGTTGGGCGTAGGGTCTTATTTATAGGCTAAGTGTGATCCAACTCCTCTTCTTCCCAATCAATCACAACTCTTTATGAAATCATATCTAAATCTGATTGGTGGGAATAGAGTCCCCTGGATTCCTCCTTAGAGGGTCCCTAAGATAAGTCAAAGTTGGTTCTTAGGAGAACTCTACTTGGAATCCAAAACGGAGATGGAGTCCTTGTCCAACAAGGACTCCTAGGCTCTTCCAACTAGGGCACACGCCTAGGGTGGCGTGCACCCTCTTCCTTGCTAGGTTCTAGCAGGGGGACAGGCCCCCACCAGCTCTCCAATAGGTGCATAACATGTGGTCAAAAGTCAAAGTGTTAATGGTTAATGTTTGACCAGTCAAAGGTAGACTTTTGACCAAAGTCAAAGAACAAGAAATGGCAGGTGACCAAAAATGGCAGGTAATGTCTTACAAAATAAGACAACCTTTTCTGACTTGGACAACCTCTAGTCAGACCATATGAAGGCCTCTGATTGAGCACAAACTTCTTTGGATTAGTCAGGACAACTAATATATGATAGCAAAAGAAGAACGTTAGGCTCAATCGAATGCTAGCACGATTTCCTTGAACCTAATTGAATCTCATTCAGATCAATTGAACTAGACCAGTTCAATTGATGATCACCAGATTCAAACCCTTGTTTAGGTGACCCAGTTAGGTTCAGTTCTATATGGTAATGGTATATGTCATGATCTCTATCATCGACATCATCGAAACTCCTTTCGATGGATCAGAACTCTTTTGATTCGAACAGTTAGAATGATCGATCATCTAAATCATTCTAATTGCTCCCAAAATCCACCAGTGACACCTAGCAGTATATGGTGGCAACCCATCAGAGCTGAATACGAACCTCTTGGTGTAGCTATCCGTGTGATTAAGTTCTTCTATCTTGAGCCTCGATCAAATTAGGGTTAAGGTAAACTCGTCAAACCCTAGTCTCTATCATATGATGTAATCATTCGATTCGAGTCTGATGTGAAAATCTAAATAGAAACTCTTTCTATTATTTCACTCTACCATGGCCTTGGACTTCTGGACTTGATTCTCATGATCATCATAGGGCTGCTCCTCTACCACCGAGGTAGATAGATTCCATCTTGATGCCATCCAGTTTCTACAATGAACATGCTATAGCCAACATACACCTCAAGATTCCGAATGGCTAGGAGACCGAGTAATGGTGTAGTCAAACTATAACACCCTCAAGGTGAACTACTGATGCACCTCAGGTCAAAGAACTAGACACACTACTGCAGCATCGAGTCAGTCATTGATGAGAAGGTAGACTTCCTAATGACTACTCGAGGTGGTCACGCTCAGTGCCCTCATTCTCTAACGAGTATCTGTACTCTCGCTTCGGTGTCTCCACACCATAGACTTAAGACTCATCTACTAAAGAAAAGTGATTGTACACCAACCTTTCGGATCAATCACCATCCTCGTGATGATCCTATGGTCGGAAGCATTTTATGAGTTAATAATGATTATTCATGTCTTAAATTTTCAACTCTTGAAAATATGAATTATCATTACCATTAACTCAAAGGATGTATCACAGACACTAAATACACATATGTGATAGAAAATAACCCATTTTATTCATTATAGTCAAAATTATAATTTTGCCCCTAGAAGTGTATTGCAAGTGTCAGCCAATTCTAGCTTCTAGGGCACATATATCTAACAGTATGAACCAAAATATGGATTCATATATATAAGATTGTATGGCAGTCTCAAGTCAAAGGATTATACATACAACTCTTAGTATGAGAACCATCTATTGACAAGTAGATAAGACTTCATTAGATGTTCTCAAGCTGAATCATTTCAGTAAATCCATTATCTAATGAGCACCTACATCCTTATATTAGTATCACACATAGGTAATGGTGAGATCAATCACCCTCTTCATCAAGCACACATAGGATGTACTAGTCTTTTCGGAAACATTAATCTCCAACTCAATGTTCCATCGATTAGGAATATTTTAGGTTAGGATTTTAAGATTTTAGTTCTCAGAGGTATGATCTCATCATAATCCTAAAATCATAGTCCTAATCTATAGGGTTCATCACAATCTTAAAATAATCATTAAGATATAGTATATGATAAAATATAAATGCCTTTATTTATTTAAAAATATCAATATATGAGTTTGGAAGATAAAAGAATATCCTATCAAAATACATATTTCGATTGGCTTGTAGGATATATTCTTTACAACTTCATCCTATGCTATTTACCAAAAATGCATGGCTCACATAAATCAATGCCCTCCTTCTTTAAGGCTGGGATCATCCCTCTTCTGCTAAGTTCTATGAGTCTTTAGTCACTTATGTGACCCATCCGATAATGCCACAGCCTATATAAGAGCTGCTCCTCCTATGCCACCACTAGCACCTCTGCACTATCATTCATAACTGATCCTTCCATTTTGTAAAGATTGTTACTTAGTCTTCTACCTCTCATTACCATCAAAGCCCTCTTAAAAATCTTCAAGCATCCACTCCCAGCATGGCTACTAAAAGCATAACCCTACTCCACCAAGTAGTCCAAAGAAATTAGATTTTTCTTTAGCTCTAGTACATGCCTAACATTTGATAATGTACGGATTTTCTCATCATACATCCTCACTCTAATAGTGCCAACACCAGCTACTTTGCATGGGTAATCATCTTCAAGGCTGATATTTTCACCATCGATTTTTTGGTAGGTAGCAAACTATTAGATATATGTGCCCTAGAAGCCAGAATTGGCTGACACTTGTAATACACTTCTAGGGGCAAAATTATAATTTTGACTATAATCAATAAAATGGATTATTTTATATCACATATGTGTATTTAGTGTCTGTAATATATCCTTTGGATTAATGGTAATGATAATTCATATTTTCAAGAGTTGAAAATTTAAGACATGAATAATCATTATTAACTCATAAAATGCTCCCAACCATATGATCATCATGAGGATGGTGATTGATTTGGAAGGTTGGTGTATAATCACTTCTCTCTAGTAGATGAGTCTTGAGTCTATGGTGTGGAGACATCGGAGCGAGAGTATAGGTACTCGTTAGAGAATGAGGGCACTGAGCATGACCGCATTGAGTACTAATTAGAAAGTCTACCTTCTCATCAGTGACTGACTCGATGCTGCAGTAGTGTGTCTGGTTCATTGACCTGAGGTACATCAACAGTTCATCTTGAGGGTGTTATAGTTTGACTGCACCATTACTCGATCTCCCAGCCATTTGGAACCTTGGGGTGTATGTTGGCTATAGCATGTTCATTGTAGGAATTGGATTGCATCAAGATGGAATCTATCTACCTCGGTGGTAGAGGAGCAGCCCTATGATGACCATGAGAATCAAGTCTAGAAGTCCATGGCCATGGTAGAGTAAAATAATAGAAAGAGTTTTTATTTAGCTTTTCACATCAGACTTGAATCAAATGATTACATCATACAACAGAAACTAGATTTGACGAGTTCACCTTAACCCTAATCTGATCGGGGCTCAAGATAGAAGAACTTAATCGCACAGGTAGCTGCACCAAGAGGTTCGCATTCAGCTCTGATGGGTTACCACC
This sequence comes from Cocos nucifera, assembly GCA_006176705.1. NCBI lineage: Eukaryota > Viridiplantae > Streptophyta > Magnoliopsida > Arecales > Arecaceae > Cocos > Cocos nucifera. The sequence goes on along the minus strand of QRFJ01000914.1, from coordinate 206,273 downwards.
ATATATTGCTAGGTATCACTGGTGGATTTTAGAAGCAATTGGAATGATTAAGATGATCGATCATTCTAGCTATTCGAATCAGAAGAGTTCTGATCCATCGAAAGGAGTTTCGATGAAATCGATGATAGAGATCATGACATATCCCATTACTATATAGAAATGAATCTAACTGGGTCACACAAATAAGGGTTTGAATATGGTGATCATCAATTGAACTGATCTAGTTCATTTGATTTGAATGAGATTCAATTAGGTTCAAGAAAATCATGCTAGCACTCGATTAAACCTAACGTTCTTCTTTTACTATCATAAATAGTTATCCTGACTGAGTCAAAGAAGTTTGTGCTCGATCGGAGGCCTTCACTTGGTCTGATTGGAGCCTGTCTAGGTTAGAAAAGGGTTGTCTTATTTTGTAAGACAACACCTACCATTTTTGGTCACCTACCATTTTTCGTCCTTTGACTTTGGTTAAAAGTTGACCTTTGACTGATCAAATATTGACCATTGACTCTTTGACTTCTGTCCACATGTCATGCACCTATTGGAGAGCTGGTGGGGGCTTGTCCCCCTGCTAGAACCTGGCAAGGAGGAGGGTGCATGCCACCCTTGGCATGTGCCCAAGTAGGAGGTGCCCAGGAGTCCCTGTTGGATAGGGACTCCATCTCCTTTTTGGATTCCAAATAGACTCCTCCTAAGAACCAAGTTTGACTAGTCTTAGGTGCCATCTAAGGAGGAATCCAAGGGACTTTATTCCCACCAATCAGATTTAGATCTGATTTTACAAAGGGTTGTGATTGGTTGGGAAGAAGAGGAGTTGGATCATGCATAGTCTATAAATAAGACCTTATGCCCAACTCAAAGAGTGAATTGCATTCTCCACGCCCCAAGGCTGTCTCTGCTTCCCTCCTCCATGCCAAGCCCATCTTCTCCCTCTCCTCTCCACATACAAAGTAGTTTGGGATCTTGGTTGGTGCAATCCAGATGAGAGAAAGGCGATAGAAAGCTAGAAGGCTGTGCTGCTGCAAAGGACAACTGCTGATCTTTGAAAGGTGTTTTGAAGATCCTCCAAATCAGATTCATATCTAATTTTTAAAGATGTGATAGAGAAGAAGAGGATCTCTAGATCTAGCCTGAGTGGATATCGGTAAAGGCCAGGCACTTGCGTGGCTAGATCCAGAACCTTCCACTGCTTATAGGATCATTAACGAGTAATAGGATTATCCTACATCAAGGTAAATTAAATTTGATTTAATTTATCAAGATTCTATGTTAATTATTAGAATAATAAAGATCAGATTTAAAACATCTTAGATCTGATCTAGATCAAAGAGAAAAATTTTTAAAATAAATCTCTTGATCCGATCAGATTTGAACGAACTTGATCCGAGAATCAGGATTTTTATTCAACTGGTATCATTATCAGATTGTTCAATAATTATTTAGATCTAATTTTAAATTTATTTTAATAAAAAAATAAATAATTTTAGATGTCACATGAGATGTGATCGGATCTAAAATTAAATGATTTAGAACTAAGATTAGAAAATATGCATGACTAGTTCTAAAATAGAATAGTCTTACAAGTTTTCAATTTAATTTGATTAAATTATATATTTATTTATTATTTTTTGATATTATAATTATTATAATAATATATAAAAAATGACAAATAAAATTATTTAATTTTAAATATCATATAAAATATGATTGATGCATGTCTAGACTAGTTGTAGAATAGTTCTACATAGTTGTCTAGATTAGAGTTTATTTTGATAAGATCAATTTAAATCTAATTTTTTAGATTATTATGAGATAATTTAGATCCAAAAATATGCATGATTTGATACATGAGATGCATGCAAAATATGTCATGATTAGATCTAATTTGTATATGTGATATATGATATAGATCTAAAACTTTTTTATAGTATTAAATGTTCCTGATTAAGGCATTCCTCTTAGCCATCCGATCATAAATGAAGAAGGGTTTAAAGGCCCTCTCCTTCCATCTGATGGGGTATTCTTATGACGTGTAGGGGTGCTGCGCGTTCGTCCTTTATCAGAAATCTAAAACTTACTTTCTGCAAAATCCTAGATCCTGAAACCCTAGGATTTATTGTCCTATTTTATTTATGAACCCTACTTAATTAAAAATTAAGATTATAGAATATTAATTAGGTCTAAAATTGAGAATTTCATATCTAAGACATATTCATAATACTGGGTTCGAGCTTGGGTAGCTAAATTAGGTCTAAGCGGTTGATCAAACCGAATTAAGAGTTAGTATCATTGCTAGATGGCCACTTCAATTAGTACAAAAAAATAGTTTCATACTACCAACTTAATGTTCGAACCTATGGAGTCATGCACATAAGTCATGCAACATAGAAAAGAATTGACCTAATATCTATAAATTCAATTTGGAACTGGTTGATTTGATTGAACAAATAGATTTACTTAATCAAAAAATTAAGCTAATGGTCATATGGAGTTAAATACTGATTATGCCTAGCTAGCACTGGACATGAGGTTCATAATTAATTTCGGGGATTAGTTTGACTTGATATGTTATCCAAGTTTCAAGTCATGATTAATAGATTAGATCTAATTGGATTTAATTTAATTAATACTAATTGGGTTAATTATCCAAGTTAGACTTGGACCTAAATCCAAATTTGATTAAGGATTAATTAGCCTATTCGAATTGAGTTTGAATCATGTTTGAGTTGGATTTGAATTGCATCCAATTTGGACCAAATTTGATTTGGTCAAATATTGGCTTGGACAACTAATATTCTTCTTTGTTTGGGCAGCAACAAAGTGAGGCCAATAGGTGGCACCAATAAGATCTCCTAATTGGATTAGGAAATCAACTAAAGTCTTCTACTTGAATAAGGATTTTACTTTGACTAGTTTAATTTGATCTGATAGAGGAATCCTAATCATATGATGATTCTATGAGGGCTTGGGCTTCAACTACAAATAAGAGTGAGGGCTCTTGGGCATGACATACTTGATACCTTGATCTTGGGCATGAGATAGGCTAGGGGTGTGTGAGAGAGTGAACCCTAGGGTATAGCTCCTCTTCCTCTTGATGTGTGGGTGGGAGATATTATCATGCCACCCCTCCTCTCTTCCTCTTCTCTTGTGTGATACCCAATCACTTCCCTCTCTTCTGCATTGTGTGGCATGCATGCGAAGTTGAGGGTCAGTGTTTTCAGATCTCATGAAGTAATGCTACAAAATTTTTAGCACCTCGACATGTTTTCACTGTGCATCAAGGTATGTTTCATAATAGTTATGAAAAAAATTTAAACTAAAATCTATTTTCCCTGGTTAAAATCCGAATCCAATTTGGATCAAAAAATATTTTTCTTCAGCATCGACCTTCATCTTGATCTCTTATTGAACATTATTGATTTGATTCTCTCGATATTTGTTGAACCATCTATCCCTAGTCTAATCTTGATGGATGAAGTTAAGATGATCAGACCAATCTGGACCATTAGACATGACTATCATCAATCTATCCTTTTGAATTCTTCATACCCTTTCCAATTATTGAAATTGGTCATATATAGGATTGTAGATGTCTGATAATGGGATCATGCGATATAATGATCTATGAACGAAAGATTTTGGAAAGAAACTATTAGAATTATGTGAATTTATTAAAATGCATATGAGGTAAGTAATGTTTCACTTTTTTTAGATTTATCGATAAATTGATATGATTTATGAAATGATGCATGAATTTGATGAATGATTTTTTGTTATTGAAGTATCTTATTTTTTAAATATTATAATAAAGCATGATTGAAAATATTAATCTTATTTTGTATTATACTTAATTGATTTTGATACCACCTAATCATATGCATCCTTATTAAACTAAAATAAGAAATAAAAAGAATTATAAATTAAGATAATTTAAACTCTCAACCTGACTATGTGGAGGATCCCACCAATGGAGGCTAATACGTTGGCACAGAATTAGTCTTGAGGGTATATGTTGCCAGTGAAATCGGAAACAAACTACTAGCGAGACTAGTGGTTCCGAAGGATTTTGTTGCTAGATGATATGTAGCTTATGACAAGATGATACGCGGTGTTATGATCCTATCATAGGGATAATATAGTCATAGCCCATAGTTGATAAGAATGACTAATGAGAACTTGATGATTTAAAAGAAAATTGAATTCTTAAAAGAACTCAAAAGATTGAATTTGCCATGATAAATGTTTTGACAATGTTGCATATTGAACATTAATTTTGATCTGATAAACTCTATATGCTTATTTTCTATAAATGATGATTTATTTTATTGTTTGATTTAATTTAGTTGAAGTGATCATTACTTATTGGGCTGTCTAACTCACTATCCTATTTTTAGTGTTTTTGCAGATTTTGAGAAATTAGATGATACATGTGTATGTATGGAAAAGTGATTAGAAGTAGAAAATCGATATTCTTATTTTAGATAGAAATTTTATGGAAATGGATGTAAGATCTTTTGAACATTATTAAACTTTATGGGATATTGGAATTAGATTTTGATTAGTTGAATTTTGGATTTAATTTATAACTAATTATTTCTACTATGTATTTACAATATCATGATGAGATGCCTTGCATACTTGTGAAAAGAGTTTTCTATGAGTGTGCGGTGGTTGTCGCAATCTCTCGCTTACGATCATAGGTCAAGGGAATGACAATACTGCTACCTTCTCTTGCTCAGTATAATTTCAAGCAATGTAACCTAGCTTGCTACACTTGAAGTACTTAATCTTGCTCAAGTTCGTCTTCTTCTAGAGCTATTTGCCATTCATTTTCTTCTTAAACTTATTCTTTTTGCACCGTTGATCCATCTATTTCTTTTTTTTATTATTTTTCCTGAATTTCTTATACATTAAGCTCAAAGCTCATTGAGAACAAGATTCAGCCACATAGGCTTGTGTTGGGAAATATGTCCCTAAGCAATCATCAGCCTATTGACAATGGTGCTACATTGTAATTATAATTAATTTATTAATTAATAAAATATATTTAATATTTTTTCATCATAAGTTTTCATCTTCTAACAAACTTCATTATTATGATAAAGTTCTTTGAACTATTTAGGTTCGATAAAGAGAGAATTTATCGATTAGTCCTTAAAACTATTCACGACCAAATGATAGGCTATTAATAAGGATTATAGCATCTATCAAGCATAGGTCGTTGTATGCCATATAAGTTGGTTGTCCTCTTAACCAAAGAGTATGAAGACACTAGTATGACATATTGGTAAGATGTAGGGGTACATCAACACTGAACGTGATCAACTCTACTATCGAGAATATCTCTGATGGGATATAGGTATAATTGTCCCTTAAACCTGAGATCACTTTAGTAGCTTGCAAGCAACTCACTGTATTTTGATACCAGACTAACTAAATTTTTAATTCAGTAATGAAAGACTTCTGAGCACAATCACATCCTTGTAAAGTTGGTATATAATCAAGATGGAATTGACCACTCCATGAGTTGGAGAAGAATGTATCACTATATTTCAATATAGCAAAACCTTGGCCAAGATAATCCATGAGATGGATTTGGTATTTTGAAATATAATGTGCATAGTCTGATTAGAGTTGATAATTTAACTCTGAGATGTCCTATGAGCATTTTGGTCAAGGAGATGAATTATATGAAAACTATATCCACATGAATTCTAAGGATGTTATTCTACACATTTGACCTATCCGACCATCAGGTACCATTGCTAGATGGTCACTTCGACTGGTATAAAAATTTATTTCTATGCCACTGACTTAAGTTTGGACCTATGGGGTCACATGCATTAGAGTTCACGATGTGATTAAATAGTTGATCAATGATTGAGAATTATTCTAAAGTTAAACGATCAATACGATTGATGTTTAACCTAATACAAATATTGCAGGAGGATTGATTTATAATTTGATTATTAATTGATTTAATTTGACTAAGCTAGAGGACAAAGATTAATTTTAATTAAATATAATTTAATTAGATTTGATTTGGGCTTGATTGGTCAAGTTTAATTGGTTTATTGGATAAGCTAAGTGCATGGAAGAACTAATCCAAGTTCAACTAGGACTTGGGTCAATCCAATTTTATAATTTGATTAAAAAATTAAATCAAAATTTAATCTAATTTAATTTAATTTAATTAAGTTTTTAATTAGATTAGGGTTTAATTTAATTAGGTTGAGTTACTTCTAGTTTGATTTGGTTTGAGAAACCAAATTTGACCAAGTCAAATATAAAATCCTAGTAAGACTAGGATCCATCCTGCTTGCGCCACCTATATCCCACGTCCCCCATGTCCTTTCTCTCTTGTTTTTGGTGATAAATCTCCTCTCTCCCTGATCATTATGCACACCAACCCTTCTCCTCTATTTCTTATATGGGATTAAGTTGTGGACCGGGTCAATAGATGGGAAGTTGTTGAAGTTTGTTGGACTCTATATGATAGAATCCCAACAAACTGGGTCTCCTCCCATGTGTGCCACCCCACCTTGATTTATCCTCTGATTTTTATGGTTAAAAGGAGAAATGTTTGTGCACCTACCCTGCTGATCCATGCCTAAAACAAAAGAGGGGGCATTGAAGTGTTGGCCGCCCCAACTAGTTGCCATATTTGTTCTTTCCTAGTCTAAGAATTTAATCCAACAAGGACTCCTCTATATCTCATTATATATGATGAATTTTGGACTGATTTTTGGAAGCATTCTAGATCTTTAAGAGGGCTTTTGGGTATGTGAATTCTAGGATGAGAGACCTCTTGGGCATGGGATTTTCATAGACACTAATCTTGGTGTCTAGTGAGAGAATAGAGAAGAAGATGAGGGTCTTCTTCTAGGGTTGCATTGTTCTTCTCTTCTCCTCCTTTTTTTTAAGATTTTTTGAGAGTGTCTCAAATTTAAAATCTCTCCACTTTCTTTTGATCTTTGGAGGAGTTTAAATCCAGAAGAAGAAAGCACGGGATCGACTGTCAAAGAAGGATCGGCATAATACTCGCATACTATGCTGATTTTCTGCATAGGACTTCTGATCGAGATTCGTGGACTTGTGTGGACATCTCTTAGAGGCTGATTGCATGTGTGGCTCAGAGCTTCATCCTTAAATCCAAATTAATAAGTTACAAGTCTAACTTGCATAGGCAATATAGATTTGATCTATTATTACGTACCTGCATTAGATGTAGTTTAGATGCATATTGATATGATCAACATATTTTTCTTTCTAATATTTTTAATTTTTGATTTAATATCATGCTATAATTATATAATAGGATATTAGATCTAGGGGTTTTTTACCTTTTATAAATAAATTTTAATTTATTTTAGTCATTCGCTATCTGATCTTGAAAAGTTTCAAGATCTAGTCTTGAAATCCTAAATCTGTTTCCTTCAATTGATATTAGAGTCTAGGTTGATTATTACATGATTATATATACATATTTAGATTATTTCTTAGATTAGATTTAATTTATAATCTAACTATTAAATCTAATATTAAAAATCATGATCACACGAACTGATTATAAGATTATCCTACTGTAGGGTTTCCTCCTTATAGTGAAGAGGTTATCCTAGTTCGTGTAGATATATTTCTTATCATAAATTTATTAGATATGATCTAATTTTATTTATAATTAATTAGCTTTAAAAAAATTTTAGATCTAAAAAAAAAGTTTTTAGATTGCATGGACTGATTATAAGATTGTCCTGCTGTAAGGTTTATCTCTTACAGTGGAGAGGTTGTCCTAGTACGTGCTGATCTAAAATATTGATCATAAAATTTTAGATTAAATATAAAAAATTTTGTGATCTAATTAAAAATATTTTAATCTAATTTTAATCATCATAAATATATTAGATTTGATCTAAGATAATTTATGATTGATTGGAGTTGAAACTATTTCAATTACATGAACCTGTTTAGATTAGATCTAAATTAGTTTTATGCTTAACTTACTTGCATATTAATTATAAATTAAACATGCAACTTGGTTTGTAGAACCATGTTGTAAAAATATTTTTCAAATATGAAAATTATTTTTGAAAAGTCGAACCCCAACCCTCAGCACAAACTTAATTAAGAATTAAGAAGTTATTTGATTAGGATCTAAGATTGTGAATCAAAGATCCTAAGACATAAATCATAACATATTGGATTAAATGGGTTAGCAGAGATTAGGTCCATTAATTGAATTAGACCTAGGGTTAGATTAAAGAATGGACTTAATTAGAGAATTGACTAAATCTAATTAATTGTTATCATAGATCAGATCAAGGATTCTCTTGATCAATTATAGTAGTTATAGTTAGTCAAGTCCATATCTTTAACAAGACCCAAGATGGACTTGATTCTTGGCTATGTGATCTAGCATGAACTGTTATACTGATCTAATCAAGACTAATTAAATCAGTTAGTGTCTAAGGTAAATGAGACTGATGCTCTTTAATTGGCAGCCTGCAAATCTGGACATTTCTGATGGTGGTCTTTAATTAGCAGCCTGCTCACCTAACCATTTCTGATGGTGTCTAAGGCAAGCTTTAGCAGACCCTTTTCCTAATCGAACTTACCTGATCTCTTGATGAAATTATGTTTTGATTCGATCACTTAACTATTCGAGCTGACCCATTTCAGCTAGGTAAATCAATGTAACTGATTTAGGTTCTCCTAGACCAGCCTATTAATGGTCTTCCTTAAGCTAACTTGGTGAAGCCAGTGGGAGGATCATGACAAGCTGGTTCATCTGACCTTTTCTCTTTTTTAAAATTAAATTTTCTAAAATTATTAGGTCTCTAAAATAAAATAGTTATTATGATAACTAGATCATAGCCTTTCATTAAGTGGGTGATAATGGGTCCATTAGTTGGATAATCATTGGAGGCCTAAAGGTCTAGCGCTTAGCGATTAATGAAATTATCATTCATTATATGATTTTTTAGCTAGATCTTTCTAAATGGTAGTTAGGTTAGCCAACCAAAGTTAGGCCTAATTATTCTTTAGTTTGATGGACTAAATATGGTCATGTTAATGGTTGGACCTAACCAGACCTTTTAGTGGAGGCCAAAGCCTGCCGATTAAGGACTGGGGGAAAAATTTAATTACTAAAAATTATTTAGAAAAATAATTAATTACGAACCTATCGTTAAATGTACATGGATTAGCCAACCAAAGTTGGGCTCGTGTGCAGTCTATGTAGATTCTAGTACCCACTAAGAAATTAGGATAATTTCTCAAATTGGAGGTAAAGGCTATCAATTTGAATAAAATAGTGGAAGAACCTTTTGATTAAAGTCTAAATCTTTAGATTTAATAAATTAATTACTAATTAGATTATGATTTTTCTTTATGTAGATATGGCGACTTCTCATTGCTTCGATTATTATTGGACAATGATAAGTTAGTGGGATCCAACTTCGATAGCTGGTATCGAAAGTTGAAGATAGTCCTAGAGAATGAATGGATCCTGTATGTGTTGATGGATCCTACACTTGAGGAGCCAGCTGCCAATACATGTGAAATAGTTAGAGACACTTATCAAAAGTGGCTCAGTTATCGAACCATGGTGCATTGCATTATGCTTGCTGCCATAAGCGATGAGATCAATCATAGATTCAAGATGGCTCAGTCAAAAGATATGCTTCAAGTATTGGAGGATTCTTTTAGCACACCCGATGACATTGAAAAGCACAAGACTAGTTGTGCCATCTTCAATACCAGGATGTGGGATAGAGCCTCTATCATTGATCATGTACTATACATAATTGAGCTGATAGAGCGATTGGGTATGCTCAACTTTTTCTTACATAAGCAGCTTGAGAAAGATGCAATACTCAACTCACTGCCAAAGTCCTATCTCTCATTTCTCACTCATTATAGAATGATAAAGCTTGAAGTTGACTACCATGAGTTACTAAGGTTGCTTCAGAACTTTGAGAAAGATCACCAACTCTACAAGAAGTCAATGAACTTAGTAGAAGGTCCTTCTTCTAATTCTCGATGCTTTAGGAAAGGAAAGAAAAATAAGAAGAAGAAAGCAGAGAATGTGCAAGTTCAGGCTGGGACATCTATGCAAGATCAGACCAGGAAGATCAAGCTCAATAAGAGTCAAGCTGGATTCTTCTTTTATAAGAAGTGGGGGCATTGAAAGAGGAATTATCCTTAGTACATTTTCTTCCTGGATCCGAATAGGCAAAGAAAGAAGCAAGCTATTACTGGGTAAGGTATTTATATGATAACTTCTTATAATTTCTCTATTTATGATTCTACTGACTAGGTATTGGATACTGATAGGCCTTACCATATTTGCAATTCCTTGTAGAAATTGTAGGTTAGTAGGAGATTCGAGCAAGGTGAAAGATTCCTTAATGTTGAAGATGGAAGATCAGTTCTAGTTCTAGCTTTAGAAATTCTGAAACTTGTATTTAAGTTCCATACTGTTATTCTTAATGATTATCATTTTTGTCATAATTTCTTTTTAAATATCATTTCTATAGGCCTTTTGGCCAAAAATAATTATAAAATTTTAATAAAAAAATAAATTTATAATATCATTATGAATGGTGTTACTATTTTCTATGGATATTTGAATAATGATGTGTATATGCTAACAGAACCTATTAACGTAGTCTATTCAACTGGCAAGCACCGTAGATTTGAGAGTATGTCAGATATTTACTTATGGCACTATAGGCTAGGTCATATAAATAAGAATAGGATAAACAGGTTGACTCAAGAGAAAATCCTCGATGTCAGTGATTGTGAATCACTTCCAACCTATGAGTATTGTCTTCTTGATAAAATGACTAAGTCATATTTTACTGAAATAGGTAAAAGAGCCACTGAGCTCTTAGGTCTAGTACATATTGATATATGTGGACCAATGAGCATAGGTGCTTGAGATGGATATTTCTACTTCATCATTTTCATAGATGATGTATCACAATATGGATATGTCCATCTTATAAAACATAAGTCGGATTCATTTAAAATATTCAAATGATTTTGAGTGAAGTAAAAAAATAAACTAGAAAGAGTATTAAAATTCTTTGATCTGATCGAGGAGGGGAATACCTTTTCATTGAGTTTCTCATATATTTAGGAGAGAATGAGATTCTCTTTCAATGGACTCCTTCAAAAATACCATAGCATAATGGTGGATCCGAAAGGAGGAATCAGACTCTATTAGACATGGTCTAATCCATGATGGGTTTTGCCAGCTTGCCGATATCCATCTAGGGATATGCACTCGAATCGACTTTCTATTTGTTAAATAGGATTTCAAGTAAGTCTATAGTTAAGACTCCATATGAGATATAGATAGAGCATAAGCTAGCACTTTCACACCTTAGGATTTGGGGGTGCCCGACTTATGTCAAGCAGTTAGTTTTAAATAATCTTGGATTTAGGTCTGACAAGTGCATATTCATAGGGTACCCAAAAGAGATCAAAGGATACTATTTCTATCATACAGATGAACAAAAAGTGTTTATCAGTCTTAAGCCAATCTTTTTGGAAAAAGAGTTTCTTGGTGAAGGAACTGTTGCCTCTAAGGTTGAACTTGATGAAGTTTAATAGGTAGAAAAATCGACATCAGTAGCTAAACTTGAGTCGGATTTGATTAGATTAGATCCAGAGCCTAGTGTACCTACACCATTAAGGCGATCTAGTAGAGTACCATATCATTCAGATAGATACTATGGTTTCTTGATCTGAAATGGTGATCCCATCGAACTCGATGAAAATGATGAGGATCTAATCACCTATATGGATGCTATGCAGAGATCAAATTTCAAGAAATATCTTGAGGCCATGAAATCTGAAATAGAGTTCATGAAGGTCAACAATGTGTGGAAATTGGTTGATGCACCCGAAGGGGTTAGACCCATTGGGTGTAAGTGGGTCTTCAAGAAGAAGAGGAGCATCGATGAAAAGATGGAGATCTATAAAGCCCATCTTGCTGCCAAAGGGTATCGACAACATTATGGTATTGACTATGATGTGACATTCTTCTCTATGGCAATGCTCAAATTCATTCGGATAATGCTTGCGATAGCTACCTATTTGGATTATGAAATCTGCCAGATGGAAGTGAAAATAGCTTTTCTGAATGGAGAGCTGATTGAAGAGGTGTATATGATACAACCTAAGGGGTTCACATCTATAGATGAGTTCAAGGTGTGCAAGCTTCAAGGATCCATTTATGGATTGAAGGTGGCATCTCAGAGTTGGAACATGCATTTTGATTAGGTGATCAAAATGCATGGCTTTGTTAAAAATAGAGAAGAGCCCTGTATTTACAAATGGGAAAATAGTCCAATAGTGATATTTCTTATCTTGTACGTGGATGACATTCTCTTAATCGAAAATGACATCTCCACACTGTAGAAAATAAAAGTTTGGTTGTCATCATAATTCTCCTTAAAGAACTTAAGCGAAGCATCCTACATCCTAGGGATGAAGATCTATAGGGATAGATCTAAAAGGATGCTTGGGTTATCCATGTCCACGTATATAGACACTGTGCTGAAAAGATTCAGCATGTAGAATTTCAAAAAGGACTATCTTTCGATAGGCCATGAAATTTTTCTCTCTAAGAATGATTGTTCGACAACTCTTGAAGAGAGAAAGAGAGGGTATGAGTAGAGTCCTATATGCTTCGGTAGTAGGATCTATCATGTACGCCATGATATGTACGAGATCAGATGTGGCATACTCACTAGGCGTAGTGAGTAGATACCAGTCTGATCCTAGAGAAAACCAATGAAAAGTGGTTAAAGCCATCCTTAAGTATTTGAGAAATACTAAGGATAAATGGTTGGTTTATAGCGAGTCAGATCTAAAACTTATGCAGTTTACAGACTCCAAATTTCAATCTGACCATGATGACAACAGAAGCGTGTCAGGATATATCTTTACTCTAAATGATGGAGCAATATGCTGAAAGAGTTTCAAATAGCATTCTATGGCAGACTCTATTTGCAAAGTAGAGTACATTGCGGCATCAGAAGCTGCAAAAAAAGGTATGTGGTTAAGAAAGTTTATCATCGAGCTTGGAGTAGCACCCTCCTTAGATGATCCAATCTTGCTCTTTGGTGATAGCACTGGTGCCATAGCTCAGACAAAAGAACCAAGGGCACACCAATGGATGAAGCACATTCTGCACTGCTTCCACCTGATCCGAAAGATCGTGGATTGAGATGATGTCGATCTTTAGAAGATCGACAAAAAAGAAAACTAGCTGATCTCTTCACTAAAGCCCTAATAATAAAGGAGTTTAACAACCACAACTCGAAGATGGGTATTAGATACTATACTGAGTGGCTTTAGAACAAGTAGAAGTTGTTGGAAAATATGTTCCAAAGCAATCATCAGTCTATTGATGGTTATGCTGCATTATAATTATAATTGATTAATTAATTAATTAAATATATTTTATATTTTCTTATCATAAGTTTTCATCTTATAACAAACTCCATTATTATGATGAAGTCCTTAGGACCATATAGGTTTGATAAAGAGAGGATTTATCGATTAGTCCTTAAAACTATTCACGATCAAATGATAAGCTGTTAATAAGGACAACAGCATCTATCGAGCATAGATCGCTGTATGCCACATAGGTTGGTTGCCTTCTTAACTAAGAAGTGTGGAAACACTGGTATAGCATATAGGTGAGATGTAGGGGTACGTCATCATCGAACGTGATCAACTACAAAGCATTCTATTATCTAGAATGTCTCTAATAGGATATAGGTATAAGTATCCCTTAGACTTGAGATCACCTCAGTGGCTTAGAAGCAACTTATTATGCTTTGGTACTCAACTAACTAAATTTCTTATTCAGTAAAGAAATGCTTCTGGGCATAGTCAAGTACTTGCAAAGTCGATGTATAATCAAGATGGAACTGACCACTCCAAGAGTTGGAGAAGAATGTATCACTATATTTCAATATAGCAAAACCTTGGCCAGGATAATCCATGAGATGAATTTGATATTTTAAAATAAAATGTGGATAGTCTAATCAAAATTGATAGTTTAACTCCAAGGTGTCCTACGAGCAGTTTGGTTGAGAGGATGAATTATATGGAAACTATATCCACATGGGTTCTAAGGATGTTGTTCTACACATTCGACCTATCCGACCATCAGCTACCATTGCTAGATGATCACTTCAATTGGTATAAAAATTTATTTCTATGCTATAGGCTTAGGTTTAGACCTATGGGTTCATACATATTGTGTTCATGATCCAATCGAATGGCTGATCAATGATTGAGAATCATTCTAAGTTAAATGATCAATATGATTGATATTTAACCTAGTACAAATATTGCAGAAGGATCGATTAGTAATTTGATTACTAATTAGCTTAATTTGATTAAGCCAGAGGATTGAGATTAACTCTAATTAAATATAATTTAATTAAATTTGGTTTGGATTTGATTGGATCAAGTTTAATTAGTTTATTGGATAATCCAAGTGCAAGGAAGAACTAGTCCAAGTTCAACTAGGACTTGGGTCAACCCATTTTTCTAATTTGATTAGAAAATTAAATTAGAAGTAAATCTAATTCAATCTGATTTAATTAAGTCTATAATTAGATTAGGGCCTAATTTAATTGGTTGAGTTACTTCTGATTTTATTTGGTTTGAGAAACCATATTTGACCAAGTCAAATTTGGAATTCTAGTAAGACCAAGATCCATCTTGCTTGCGCCACCTATATCCCACGCCCCCCATGCTCTTTCTCTCTTATTTTTGGTGGCAAATCTCTTCTCTCCCTGATCATCACACACGCCCATCCTTCTCCTCTATTTCTTATATGGCATTAAGTTGTGGACCGGGTTAATAGATGGGAAGTTGTTGAAGTTTGTTGGACTCTATATGATAGAATCCTAACAAACATGGTCTCTTTCCATGTGTGCCGTCCCATCTTAATTTCTCCTCTAATTTTCATGGTTAACAGAAGATATTTTTGTGTGCCTACCCTGGTGGTCCATGCCTAAAATAAAGGAGGGGGTGCCTAAGTGTTGGGCGTCCCAACTAGTTGCCATATTTGTACTTTCCTAGTTTAAGAATTTGACCTGAAAAGGACTCTACTATAACTCATTATATAGGATGAATTTTAGGCTGATTTTTAGAGACATTCCAGACCTTTGAGAGGGCTTTTGGGCATGTGAATACCAAATTGAGAGACTTCTTGGGCATGAAATTTTCATGGACACTAATCTAGGTGTCCAGGTGAGAGAATAGAGAAGAAGAAGAGGGTCTTCTTCTAGGGTTGCTTTGTTCTTCTCTTCTCCTCCTCTTTTTGAGATTTTTTGAGAGTGTGTCAGATCTAAAATCTCTCCTCTTCCTTTTGATTTTTGGAGGAGTCCAAATCTAGAAAAAGAAAGCATTAGATCAACTATCGAAGAAGGTTCAGCATAGTACTAGCATACTATGCTGATTTCCTGCATAGAACTTTTGATCGAGGTTCATGGGCTCATGTGGACATCTCTTAGAGGTCGAATGCATGTGTGGATCAGAGCTTCATCCTCAAGCCCGAACTAGTAAGTTAGAACATCTAACTTACACAGGTAATATAGATTTGATCTGTCATTACATACCTACATTGGATGTAGTGTAGATGCATGTTGATATGATCAACATAATTTTCTTTCTAATATTTTTAATTTTTGATTTAATATCATGCAATAATCATGTAATAGGATTTTAGATATAATATTCTTTTACTTTTTATGAATAAATTTTGATTTATTTTAGTCTTTCACTGCCTGATCTTGAAAAGTTTCAAAATCTAGTCCTGAAATCTGGTTCCTTCAGCTTGTCCACTAGGTTTGGCGGCCTAGAGACGCTCATCTTCTAACTTAACATGGTGTGTCACATCAGAAATGATCATGATGCCATCATTATGGATCAAGTTAATCTTCAAATGTTCCCACTTATTAGGAAGGGACCTCATAACAACTTGAACTTGCTATTCATTGGTGAAGATATGACCAGCAGCTAGCAAATCTTTTATCATGTTTGACATAGCTCTCAAATGGTCCTCAATAGTATGGTTTGGATGCTTCTTATATATGTCAAACTTGATAGTTAATTGTCTCAGTGTTGTTACTATGGTACCACTAAATTTTTCTTTGAGAGAAACCCACATATCAAATGCAGTAAGAAGACTTTGACAATAAAAAATGAGATCATTAACCATAGAGCTTACCAAAATACCATGAGCCTTTTAGTCTTTCTATTTCCAGACTCGGTAAGCTTCTTGATCTCTCCTATTCTAAGCACTAGTACCCTCACCAAGGTCATCCATGGGATTGTGAATAGCCTTAGGCACCTTTTGCTCCTCAAGAACATAGTGTATTTTTAATTGCTAGACATTGTGAAAGAAAACTGGTAGGCATTCTAAGCATATTTTAAAATTTTTTAATATAAAATTAAAATATTAAATATTTTATTCTATTTTATATACTTAGGATCAGATTAGAAAACCTACCTAAGAATCTATAATATGAAAAATAGCGTGCATAAAAATCTGAAAAATAAAAACATCAACATTGATCACAAAAATATAGAAACCTAGATCTAACTTTTAGATCTAACAGTTAAAGTTCAGAACCTTATACCTGAGTGTGGGTCACTGATCTATGCTATTAGAAATTTTAGATGAGAAGATCTAAATGTTGCTCATAGCCACACAGAGTGTTTAGCCTCTATAGATCATCCACTTGAAGTCTTGCACTGATCCGATCTTTCGGGACTGCTAGATCGCATGAAGATTGTATGTCGGGAAGATCTGATCTTTTCTCATTCTTCAAATGTCTCAGACCTTTCAAAGTCTTAGATGAATCACTGGATGATGAAGGGAAGAGGAAGAAGAACAGGAAAAACTATTTTCTCTTAGGTTTTCCTTCATTCCAAAGTCAAAATCCTAGATCAAGGCTCGAACTCTCACCCTAGAGAAGATTGTTTTCTTCTCTCTTTTCTCTCATACCTTAGAGGCTTCCCACCTAGGTTCCTCATGCCCCCTGATGTCTTTTTGCCCCTCTATTTTTGGTTTTCACATGGAAAAGCATTCTGGTGTTGGCGCACAAAAGAAAGAACCTTAAATAGATGAGGGCTCCAGCATAGGGTAAGGCTGAAACTCTATTTCTCATTCAATCCAAACTCTTTTGGATTAAAATTTGAAACCAACTAAAATCTATCCTTTGAGGGCGTGGGAAAGGCTTGGTGTGCACTCTCCCTTCTCACACAAATTACAAATTTGCATGAGAGAAGTGTGCATGGACATAGGGTGGCACATAGCGAGGTTGGCGCATGAAATAGTCCAACTAGTTTGGACTTTGGTTTTTTTATTTCACTCCAATCAGATTAGAACCAAATTTGTAAGACCAGACCCAATCCAATTAGGCTTTAAATTGACTTAATTAAATTCTAATAAAACTAGGACTTGATTGAGTTAAAATTCTGATCAAATCAAAAACCAATCTTCCTTAGCGATTAGGTCATCTCAGAACCTAACTGGGTCCAACCAAATTGAATCAAATTCAATTAGATTTGATCCAAACTTCTTTGCTTAATTAAATTGAACTAATTAATTATCTTATTGCTAACTAATCCTCTTATAATAGGATCCTAGTTGAATAAGACTCCTAGTCATAGAGTCTCCGTCTAGTGGGACTCTTGATCATAGAGTTGTCATCTAGTAGGACTCTAGACTATAGAGTTTCAATCAAGTGGGACTCTTCATCGTAGAGTCTTAGCTCAATGGGATTCCTAATCATAGAATTTCAGTCTAGTAGAACTCTTGATCATAGAGTTTCAGTCCAGTAGGACTCTAGAGTTCCAATCTGATGGGACTCTCGATTAGCCATATAAACAAATAGGTACTTCTTTTGAGTGTGACCCCATAGGTTCGAACTTAAGTTGGTAGCATAGGAACCAATTCTTATACCAATCAAAGTAACCATTTAGCAATGATACTCAACATCTAGATGGATCAAATGTACATATAGCAAAATTCAAAATCTACTCGAATATAGTTACCGTATAATTCATCCTTTTGACCTTGAATGCTCGAGGATGACCTACGGTTTAACTATCAATCCAAATCAAGTCATCCATATTGTATTTTAAATTTTGAATCTATCACATGGATTGCCTTGATTGAGATCTTGCTAAATTAAAATATAGTGATGCACGATCTCCAATTTTACTTGTAGAGGTCAATTCCATCTTGACTCATGCACCGACTTAACAAGTACTAGTCTGCACCCAAAAATCTTCCATCACTGAATTAGAAATTTAGGTAGTCCGACAATAAAGTATATTAAGATGTTTGTAAGTCAATATGGTGGTCTCAGATCTGAAGGACACATATCCATATTCCTTCGAAGCAAGTCTTGACAGCAGAATGCTCTGGTGTGGTCATGTTTAGTGCAGATATATTTTTACATCTCATCTGTATGCCATACTAGTGTCTCCACACTCCTTGGTTAAGAGGACAACCAATCTATATACCATATAATGATCTATACTTGATATTGCTATCATCCTTATAATAGCATATTGTTTGGTCACAAATAGATTTAAAAACTAAACGATAAATCCTCCTTTATTAATTCGAAATAGTCCTATGGACTTCAACACAACATATAAGTTCATTAGAAGATATACGCATTTGTAATAAAAAAAGCTAAATAATATTTTATTAATTATTAATTCATATATATTTATATAAAATAGCTCAACTATCAATAGATTGATGATTGACTTTGGGACATATTTTTCAACAATTCCTACTTATCCTAATGCCAATCGGTATAGTATCGTATATCCATCTTCGATTTGTGATTATCAAACTCCTTTATCACATGGGCTTTAGTGAATGGATCAATTATGTTCTCTTTTTCATCGATCTTTTGAAGATCGACATCATCTTGATCCATATGTAGGAACCGATCTAGGGTTCTAGGGTTAGCTTTTGAAACCTTTTTAAAATTGTAGCAAAAGAGGTGAATTAATCACATTAAATCATAGACAATATAATATAAAACCATAGATATAGGATCCTATTATATGATTAAGGCATACTATTAAATTAAAAAATAAAATATCAAAAGAATTGCATATTAATCATATCAACAGCAAACTACTCTAGGTCAGATCTAGATAGGTAATACGGAGATCAGATTACCCTTACCTTTGAATATTGAGTTTTTTAACTCACTGATCTAGGCCTAAGATGGTTGCTTAGAGCCACACATCTATCCAACCTCTATGAGTTATCCACACGAGTCCTCGATTGCAGATCTGAAGTTCAATGCCCGAAAATCAACACAGTATGCTAATACTATGCTGATCCTTCTCCAACAGTCAATTTGGATCTTCTTTCCTTCATGCTTGGACTCTCCAATATTTTGAAGTCAAAGAAGATGATTTGTGATGCTAAGGCACCTCTCAAACACTCACAAAGATAGTGGAATAGGAGTGGAAGAAAAAAAACTTAGAAGAAAACCCTCTTCTTCTTCTTTGTTCTCTCACCAAAGCACCTTGATTGGTGCCTTTATAAAATCTCATGTCCTAGGATTCTCTCTCAAATTTTTCACACCCCAAATGACCTATCTTAGATGTGTAATCCATAAAAGAAATAGGTCAAAATTTATTTTATATAAGAAGATATAGAGGAATCCTTGACTAGGTCAAATACCTAGTCAAGGGTTATCCAAATAAGGCTAGACTTGGGGGTGCCCAACTCTTGGGTTGGGCACCCTCTACTTTATCTTTTGTGTGGACTACCATGGAATTTTTCACAAAAAGGCCTCTAAATGCCATAAAAATTTGAGAGGAAAAATAGGGATGTGGGCAACACAAAATAGGAAGGAGTTTTGGTTTCTCAAAACTCTATCTCATAGAGTTTAAATCAACTCAAACTCTTCTTTTGATCATAATATCTAAATATCATATTTAAGATAAAGAGAGCAAGGGGGCATGCATGAACATCTGGAGAGAAATATTTCTATGAAAAAATCAAACAAAAATGGCATGGGGGGTGTTGGGGCTAAGGTGGTGCATGGAAATAGGAGTCCTAGTGAGCTAGTTTGACTTGGTCCAACTTGATCCTTGGACCAAATTAAATTTGGATTCAATTAATCCAATTAGATTAAGTCTTAGTCCAACTAATAACCTAATTAAATTATATTAAATAATATTTAATTCTAATTTAATTTTCTAATCAAATTAAAAATTGGGTTGATACAAGTCCTAATTAAACTAGGACTAGTTCTTCCTTGTAATTTGCTCATCCAATAAATTAATTAGACTTGATACAATCAAGTCCAAACCAAATCTAATTAAATTATATTTAATTAGAATTAATCATAGTCCTCTAACTTAATCAAATTTAGTCAATTAGTAATCGAATTGCTAATCGATCCTCCTACAACACTTGCACTAGGTCAAACATTAATCATGTTGAATGTTTAACCCTAGAATGATTCTTAATCATCGATCAACATCCAATCAAATCGAGAACTCTTATGTGTGTGACCCCATAGGTCCAAACCTAGGTTAGTAGTATAGAAATAAATTTTTATACTAATCAAAGTGATCATCTAGCAATGGTACCCGACAGCTGGATAGGTCGAATATGTAGAACAACATCCTTAGAACCTATGTGGATATAGTTTTTGTATAACTCATCCCCTTGACCAAAATGCTCAAAGGACACCTCAAAGTTTAACTGTCAACCTCAATTAGGTCATCCACATTATATTCTAAAATATCAAATCCATCTCATGAATTATCTTGGCCAAGGTTTTTACTATATTGAAATATAATGATGCATTTTCTCCAACTCTTGGAGTGGTCAATCCCATCTTGATCACTCACCAACTTTGTAAGTACTTGACTATGCCCACAAACCTTTCATCACTGAATTAAAAATTTAGTTAGTCCAGTACTAAAGCATAGTGAGTTGCTTGCAAGCCACTGTAGTGATCTCAGGTCTAAGGGACACTTATACCTATATCCCATCAGAGCAATTCTCTACAACAAAACGCTCTGGAGTTGATCACGTTCAATGAAGATGTATCCATACATCTCACTTGTATGTTATATTAGTATCTCCACACTCCTTGGTTAAGAGGACACCCAACCCATATGGCACACAACTACCTATGCTCGATAAACGCTGTCATCCTTATTAACAGCATATCATTAGGTCATTAATAGTTTAAGGACTAATCAATAAATTCTCTCTTTATCGAAGCTAAATAGTCCTAAGAACATCATCACAATAATGGAGATCATTAGAAGATGTAGACTTTATGATTAAAATATCAAAAATATATTTTATTTAATAATAGATTAATTACAATTATAAGGTAGCACAACCATCAATAGGCTGATGATTGACTTTGGAACACGTTTTCCAACAACTATCACTTATTTTGAAACTACTTGGCATAGTATCTAATACCCATCTTTGACTTGTAATCGTCGAACTCCTTTATTATCGAGACTTTAGTGAAGAGGTCGGCCAAGTTATCATTTTCATCGATCTTCTAAAGGTCAACGTTACCTCTATCCATGATCTCTCGGACTAACTAGTAGCGGCGCATCCATTGGTGTGCCTTTGATTCCTTCGCCTAAGCAATGATATCAGTGCTGTCACAGTAGAGCAAGACCAGACAATCAAGGAAGGATGCCACTTCAAGCTCGGTGATGAACTTTCTTAACCACATAGCTTCCTTCGCAGCATCTGATGCTGCAATGTACTCTGCTTCACAAACAGAGTCTGCTATAGTATGTTGCTTGAAACTCTTCCAGTAGATGGCTCCATCATTTAGGATAAATATATGACCCGACATGCTTCTGCTGTCATCATGGTCAGGTTGAAAGCTGAAGTCAGTAAACCGTATAAGTTTCAAACCCAACTCATCATAAACCAACCATTGGTCCTTAGTTTTTCTTAAATACTTAAAGATGGTTTTAACCACTTTCCAGTGGTTTTCTCCTAGACTAGATTAGTATCTACTCACTACTTTTAGTGAGTATGCCATATCTAATCTCGTACATATCATGGCATATATGATAGATCCCATTGTCGAAGCATATAGGACTCTACTCATATGCTCTCTCTCTTTAGTAGTTGTTGGACAATCCTTCTTAGAGAGAAATTTTGTGGCCTATCGAAAGATAGCTCTTCTTAAAATTCTCCATGCTGAATATTTTTAGCACACTTTCTATGTATGTGGACTGGGATAACACAAGCATTCTCTTAGATATATCCCTATAGATTTTCATCCCTAGGATGTAGGATGCTTCACCCAAGTCCTTCATGGAGAACTGATATGACAACCATACTTTTATTCCTTGTAGTGTGGGGATGTCATTTCTGATTAAGAGAATATCATCAATGGACAAGATAAGAAATGCCATTGCCAGACCATTCGCCTACTTGTAGATGCAGGGCTCTTCTCTGTTCTTAACGAAGCCATATGTTTTGATCATCTTACCAAAATTCATGTTCCAACTCTGTGATGCTTGCTTCAATCTATAAATGGATCATTGAAGCTTGCATATCTTGGACTCATTTGTAGATGTAAATCCCTCAGGTTGTATCATATACACCTCTTCGGTCAGCTCTTCATTTAGGAAAGTTGTCTTCACATCCATATTCCAGATCTCATATCCAGATGGGTAGCTGTAGCAAGAATTATCTGAATGAATTTAAGCATTGCCACAAGAGAGAATATCTCATCATAGTCAATACCATAATGTTGATGATATCCCTTAGCAACCAGATGGACTTTATAGATATCCACCTTTCCGTCAGTGCTCCTCTTTCTTTTGAAGATCCATTTACATCCAATGGATTTAATCTCTTCAGGTGGGTCAACCAATGTCCACACATCAATGACCTTCATGGACTCCATCTCCAATTTCATGGCCTCAAGCCATTTTTTGAAATTAGGTCTTTTATTGCATCCATGTAGGTGATCGGATCCTCATCATTCTCATCGAGCTCGATAGGATCACCATTTCGGACCAAGAAATCATAGTATCTATCTGGTTGATGCGGTACTCTATCAGATCGCCTTAATGGTACAGAGATACTAGGCTCGAGATCTGATCTAATCAAATCTAGTTCAGATTCGACAATAGGTGTTAGCCTTTCTACCTATTGAACTTCGTCAAGTTCAACCTTAGAGGCAATAGTTTCATCACCAAGAAATTTTTTTCCAAGAAGATTGCCTTAAGACTGACGAACATCTTTTGTTCATCAGCATGGAAGAAAATATACCCTTTTGATTTTTTAGGGTACCCTATAAATATGCATTTGTCAGATCTAGATACAAGTTTATCTATGAATAACCATTTTACATAAACTGGGCACCTTCAAACCCTAAGGTGCGAAAGTGCTGGCTTACATCCTATCCATATCTCATATGGAGTCTTAATTACAGACTTACTTGGAATCCTATTTAACAGATAGCAAGCTGATTCATGTGTATATCCCCATAAAGATATCGGCAAGCTGGCAAAATCCATTAAGGATTGGACCATGTCTAATAGAGTCCAATTTTTTCTCTCAGATACACCATTATGTTGTGGTATTTCTGAAGGAGTCCATTGAGAGAGAATCCCATTCTCTCCAAGATATGTGAGAAACTCATCAGAAAGATATTCTCCTCCTTGGTTAGATCGAAGAATCTTAATATTCTTTTTAATTTATTTTTCTACTTCACTTCTAAATCATGTGAACATTTTAAATGACTTTAACTTATGTTTCATCAGATAGACATATCCATACCTGGATAAATTATTTATGAAAGTAATGAAGTAGAGATATCCACCTCTGGCACATGTGCCATTGGTCCACATACATCACTTTGTGCTAGACCTAAGAGCTCAGTGACTCTCTCATCTTTTTTAGTAAAAGGTGACTTGGTCATTTTTCTAAGAAGATAAGATTCATAGGTTGAAAGTGATTCATAATCACTGACTTCAAGAATTTCTTCTTAAGTCAACCTATTTATCATATTCTTGTTGATGTGACCTAGCCTATAGTGCTATAAGTAGATATTAGATACACTATCTAATCTAGGGTGCTTATCGATGGAATAGACTACATTAATAGGTTATGATAACATGTACACACCATTGTTCAAATATCCAGAGAATATAGTAATAACATTTATAATGATATTACAAATTTTTTTTATTGAAAATTCATAATTTTCTTTGGCCAAAAGGCCTATAGAAATAATATTAAAAAAGAAACTAAGACAAAAATGACAATCACTAAGAATAATTATATGAGACTTAAATATAAGTTTCAAGATTCCTAATGCTATAATTTTAACTGGTCTTCCATCTTTAATGTTAAGGAATCTCTATTCTTGCTCGAATCTCCTACTAAATGGCAATTTCTATAATGAATTACAAATATGGTAAGGGCTACTAATATCCAATACCCAGTCAGTTTTATCATAAATAGAGAAATTTCAAGAGGTTATCATATAAATATCTTATCCAACAATAACTTGCTTCTTTTTGGACCTATTAGGATCTAGTGAGGCAATGTATTGAGGCAGTTCCTCTTCCAGTGCCTCCGCTTCTTACAGAAGAAGCATTCAGTTTAGCTCTTATTAGGCTTGATCTTCTTAGTCTGGTCCTGCATAGATGTCCCAGCCTGAACTTGTACCTTCTTTGATTTCTTCTTCTTATTCTTCTTCCCTTTCTTAAAGGATCGAGAACTAGAAGATTAACCTCCCACTAAGTTCATGGACTCCTTGTAGAGCTGGTGATCCTTCTCAAAGTTCTAAAGCAACTCCAGTAACCCATGGTAATTAACTTCAAGCTTTATCATTCTATAATGAGTAGGAAATGGGAGATATGATTTGCACAATAAGTTCAAAATCGTATCTTTTTCTAGTTGCTCGTGCAAGAAAAATTCAAGCTTGCTCAAACTCTCCATCAACTCGATCATGTACAATACATGATCAGTAACTGAAGCTCCATCCCTCATCTTAGAGTTGAAGATGGCACAACTAGTCTTGTGCCTCTCAACATCATTGGGTGTACCAAAAGACTCATTCAACACTTGAAGCATGTCTTTTGGCTGAGTTGACTCAAACCTGTGACTGAACTCATCGCTCTTAGCAGCCAACATAATGCGACACACCGTGATTCAATCATTAAGCCACTTTTGATAAGCATCCCTGATCGTTCCACGTGCATTGGGTGCTAACTCCTCAGGTGTCGGATCTGTCAATACATACAAAATCATTCACACTCTAGGACAATCTTCAACTTTCGATACCAGTTATCAAAGTTGGGTCCCACCAGCTTATCATTGTCTAACAATGATCAAAGTGAAAGGAAAGTGGCCATGTCTGCACAAATAAAAAATAAAACCTAATTAGTAATTGATTCATTAAATCTAAAGATTTAAATTTTTAATCAAAAGGTTCTTCCACTATTTTATTCAAATTGATAGCCTTTACCTTCGATTCAAGGAATTATCCTAATTTCTTAGTGGATACTAAAATCCACATAGACTGCACACAAGCCCAATTTTGATTGATCAATCCATGTACATCTAATGGTAGGTTCATAATTAATTATTTTTTTAAATAATTTTTAGTAATTTAATTTTATCTTAATCTCTAATCAGTAGGCTTTGGCCTCCACTGAAAAAGTCCAATTAGGTCCAACCATTAATATGACCATACTTGGTCCATCTAACTAATGAATGATTAAGTCCAATTTTGATTGGTTAACCTAACCACCATTTAGATTGATGCGGCCAAGAAATCATATTATGAATAATAATTTCATTAGCCGATAAGTATCAGACCTTTGGGCCTCTAATAATTATCAAACTAATGGATCCAGTATCATCCGCTTAATGGGAGGCTATGATCTAGTTATCACCATAACTATTTCATTTTTAAAAATCTAATAATTTTAGAGGATTTAATTGATTTGATTTAAAGAAGATATAGAGAATGAGCTAGCCAATTTTGATCCTTCCATTGACTTCACCAAGTCAGATAAAAAAAAGGACCAAATTCAAACCGACATTAGGAGCACCTAAATCAGTCACACTGATTTACCTAATTGACATGGATGAGTTTAAATCACAAAGTGATCTAATCAAAATCTAATTCAGCAGGATGGCCAGGTAAGTGAGATCAGTGCAAGGGATAGGCTATTAACTCATCAAAGACTGAATCTGTGCAAGTAGCTCTCAATTAAAAATCACTGATCAGACTACCAAACTTATCGTAGATACCATCTAGTTCATTAGTTTCAACTTGACCAACTTAGTAATTTTGAGTTCGACCGCATAGCCAAGAATCAAGTCCATCTTAGTTCTTGTTAAAGATATAGACTTGACCGACTACAACTATTATAATTGATCTAGAGAATCCTTAACCTAATCTAAGACAACTATTAATTAGATTTAGTCAATTCTCTAATTAAGTCCATTCTTTAACCTAACCTTAGGTCTAACCCAATTAATGGACCTAATTTTCACTAACTCATTAACCCAATGTGTTATGATTTATGTTTTAGGATCTTCAATTCACAATCCTAGATCATAATCAATCAATTCTTAAATCTTAATTAAGTTTTAGGTTAACGGTTGGGATTCGGCATTTCGAAAATAATTTTCATATTTGTAAAAAATTTTTGCAACATGGTTCTATCAACCAGTTACATGTTTGATTCATAATCAATATGCATATATAACAAACATGAAAACTATTTTAGATCTAATCTAAACATTCTCAGAAAATTAAAACTATTTTAATTCTAATTAATCATAAATCATCTTAGATCAGGTCTAACACATTTGTGATAATAAAAATTAGATTAAAACTCTTTTAATCAAATCATAAAATTTTTTAGATCTAATCTAAAGTTTTATTATCCGGATTTTAGATCCATATGCACTAGGATAACCTCTCCATTGTAAGTGATAAACCTTACAACAGGACAACCTTATAGCACGTGCAATCTAAAATTTTATTTTTAAATTTAATCATCAGACTACAAATTTGATCTAATCTAAAAATATAATCTAATCATTCATAAATCAAGTAATAAATGAACCTACGCTCTGATACCAATTGTAGGAATCGATCTAGGATTCTAGGGTTAGATTTTGAATTTTTTTCAAAATTATAGTGGAATTGGTGAATTAATCACATTAAATCATGAACAATATAACATAAAACCTAGATATAGGATCCTATTACATGATTAAGTCATGCTATTAAATCAAAAAATAAAATATCAAAAGAACTATATATTAATCATATCAACAATAGACTACTCTAGATCAGATCTAGACATGTAATAGGGAGATCAGATTATCTTTATCTTTGAATCTCGAGTTTGTTAACTCACTGATCCTGACTTGAGATGGTTGCTTTGAGTTGCACATGTGTTCAACCTTTACGAGTTGTCCACAAGAGCCCTTGATTACAAATCTGAAGTTCGGTGCCTGAAAATAAGCACAGTATGCAAGTAATGTGCTGATCCTTCTCCAACGATTGATCTGGATCTTCTTTCCTACATGCTTGGACTCTCCAACTTTTTGAAGTTAAGAAAGATGATTCGTGATGCTGAGACACCTCTCAAACACTCACAAAGATGGAGAAATAGAAGTGCAAGAAAAAAAACTTAGAAGAAGACCCTCTTCTTCTTCTTTCTTCTCTCACCAAAGCATCTTGATTGGTGCCTTTACAAAATCTCATGCCCTAGGCTTCTCTCTTAGACTTTTCATGCCACAAATGACCTCTCTTAGATGTCTAATCCATGAGAAAACTAGGTTAAAGTTCATTCTATATAAGGAGATATAGAGGAATCCTTGACTAGGTCAAATACCTAGTCAAGGGTTATCCAAATAGAGCTAGACTTAGGGCGCCCAACTCTTGGGCCCCCTATCCTTTATTTTTAGCATGGACTATCAGGGAATGTTGTACAAAATGGCCTCTAAATGCCATTAAAATTTGAAAGAAAAAATAGGGATGTGGGCGACACAAAATAGGAAGGGGTTTTGATTTCTCAAAACTCTATCTCATAGAGTTTAAATTTACTCAAACTCTTCTTTTGACTTGATCACAATATTTAAATATAATATTTAAGAAAAAGAGAGTAAGGAAGCATGTGTGAACATTTAGAGAGAAATATTTTCATAAAAAAATACAACAAAAATGGCATGGGGGGCATTGGGACTAAGGTGGCGCATGGAAATAGGAGTCCTACTCTTATTAGGACTCCTAGTTTGACTTGGTCCAACTTAATCCTTGGACTAAACTAAATTAGGATTTAATTAACCCAATTAGATTAGATCTTAGTCTAACTAATAATCTAATTAAATTATATTAATTTTAATTTAATTTTTTAATCAAATTAGAAATTGGATTGATATAAGTTCTAATTGAACTAGGACTAGTTCTTTCTTGCAATTTGCTCATCCAATAAACCAATTAGGCTTGACCCAATCAAGTCCAAACCAAATCTAATTAAATTATATTTAATTAAACTTAATCTCAATTCTCTGGCTTAATCAAATTAAGTTAATTAAAAATTAAATTGCTAATCGATCCTCCTGCAATACTTGCACTAAGTCAAATATTAATCGTATTGAATGTTTAATCCTAGAATGATTCTTAATCGTCAATCAACCATCTGATTAGATCAAAAACTCTTATGTGTGTGACTCCATGGGTCCAAACCTAAGCTGGTAGCATAGAAATAAATTTATGTACCAATTGAAGTGACTATCTAGCAATGATATCCGACAGTCGGATTGGTCGAATGTGTAGAACAACATCCTTAGAACCCGTGTGGATATAGTTTTTGTATAATTCATCTCCTTGACCAAAATGCACATAGGACACCTCAGAGATTAACTGTCAACCTCAATTAGGTCATCCACATTATATTTTAAAATATCAAATCCATCTCGTAGATTATCCTGGTCAAGGTTTTTGCTATATTGAAATATAATGATGCGTTCTTCTCCAACTCTTAGAGTGGTCAATCCCATCTTAATCACTCACTGACTTTGTAAGTACTTGACTATGCCAAAAAATCTTTTATCATTGAATTAGAAATTTAGTTAGTCTGATACAAAAGCACAGTGAGTTGCTTGCATGCCACTATGGTGATCTCAGGTCTAAGGGATACTTACACCTGTATCTCATTAGAGCAATTTTTGATAGCAGAATGCTCTAGAGTTGGTCACGTTCAATGATAATGTATCCATACATCTCACTTGTATACCATACTAGTATCTCCATACTCCTTAGTTAAGAGGATAACCAATCCATATGGCACACAATGACCTATGCTCGATAAATACTGTCATCCTTATTAATTGCATATCATTTGATCATGAATAGTTTAAGGACTAATCGATAAATCCTCTCTTTATCGAAGCTAAATAGTTCTAAGAACTTCATCACAACAATGGAGTTCATTAGAAGATGTGGACTTTATGATGAAAATACCAAAAATATATTTTATTTAATAATGAATCAATTACAATTACAAGATAGCATAATCATCAATAGGCTGATGATTGGCTTCGGGACATGTTTCGCAACACCATGATCTTTTGAAATATTTTCAGTAGATAGCTCTACCATTAAAGGTAAATACAATTTCTAACACACTTTTATTGTCATCATGATCAGCTTGAAAACTAGAGTTTGTAAACCCTACATGTTTTAAATCTGACTTGCCATAAATAAGCCAAACTTTTATTTCTTATAATGCAAGGATGTCATTTTTGATTAAGAGAATGTCATCCACATACAACATAAAGATTACTATAATTGAACCATTTGTTCAAATATAAATGTAGGATTTTTCTCCATTCTTAACGAAGTCATACGTTCTAATTGTTTTATCAAAATGCATATTTCAACTCTGAGATGCTTATTTCAATCCATATATGGATCTCTAAAGCTTGTACACCTTAGACTCATCTATAGATGTGAATCCTTTAGGTTGTATCATATACATCTTTTCTTTGAGCTCTTCATTTAGAAAAGCTACTTTTACATCTATCTATCAGATTTCATAGTCCAAATGGATAGCTATCGCAAGAATAATCCGAATGGACTTGAGCATTGCCGTAGAAAAAAATATCTTATCATAGTTTATACTATAATGCTGATGATATTCCTTGGCAACGAAATAGACTTTATAAGTCTCCACCTTCCTATCTATGCCTCTTTTCCTTTTAACGACCTACTTATATCCTATGGGTTTTATCCCTTCAGGTGGGTCAACTAATGTCAATACATTATTGACCTTCATGGAGTCCATTTCAGATTTCATAGCTTGGAGCCACTTGTTAGAGATGGATCTCTTCATTGCATCCATGTAGATAATCAAATCCTCATCATTCTCATCGAGCTCGATAGAATCACCATCTCGAACTAGAATCCATAGTATCTATCTGACTAACATGATACTTTACCAGATTGCCTTAAGGGTGCAGGAATATTGGACTCCGTGTTTGATCTAATCAAAATCAATTCAGATTCAGTTACTTGTATCGGTTCTTCTAGCGATTGAACTTTCTTAAGCTCAACCTTAGATGCATTAGTTTCTTTACCAAGAAACTTCTTTTCTAAAAAAAACTGCATCAAGCCCGATGAACATCTTTTGTTCATTAGCAAGGTAAAAGTAATATCTTTTAGTTTCTTTTGGGTACCCTATGAATTTGCTCTTGTCAAACCTAGGTCCAAGCTTATCCATCATTAAATGTTTGATATAAGCTAGACATCTCCAAACCCTAAGTTATGAGAGTACTAGCTTACACCCTGCCTATATTTCATATGGTGTTTTAGCTACAAACTTACTCGAAACCCTATTTGAAACATAATAAACTGATTTGAGTGCATACTCCTAGAAAGAGATCGGCAAACTGGCAAAGTCGATCATAGAATGAACCATGTCCAATAGGATTCGATTCCTTCTTTCTAAGATACCATTATATTATGGTGTCCTAAGAGAGTATATTGAGAGAAAATCCTATTCTCCCCTAAATATGTCAGAAACTCACTTGAAAGGTACTCACCCCCTTGATCAGACCGAAGAATTTTAATACTCTTTTCAGTTTATTTCTCTACTTCATTACGAAACCGTTTCAACATTTAAAATGATTTAGACTTGTGTTTCTGCAAGTAGACATATCCATACCTAGATAGATCATCTATAAATATAATAAAATAGTGATATCAACCTCTGGCACTAGTGCTTATAGGTCTACATTCATCAGTATATATTAAACCTAGAAGTTCATTAGCTCGCTCATCTTTTTCAGTAATAGATGATTTGGTCATCTTCCTAAGAAGACAATACTCACAGGTAGACAATGATTCAAAATTATTGACTTAGAGGATTTTCCCTTGAGTCAATCTATTTATCTTGTTGTTGTTGATATGACCTAGCCTATAATGCCAAAGGTAGGCATCAGATATGCTATCTATCCTAGGGGATTTACTAGATGAGTAGACCATATTAATAGGTTGTGACAAAATGTAGATTCTATTGTTCAATTACCTATTAATCATAATGATATTATTCAAAATGATATTACAAAAGTTTTTCTTTATTAATATTTCATAACTATTTTTGGCCAAAAGGCCTACAGAAATTATATTCAATAAAAAACTTAGACAAAAGTGACATTCACTAAGAACAACTACTTGAGAATTGAATACAAGCTTAATGACCCCTAAGGCTAGAACTGGAACTGGGTTTCCATCTCCAATATTTAGGAGTTTTTTGACTTCTTCAAATCTTCTACTGACCTATAAACACTGCAATGAATTACAAAAATGAGAAGAGCTTTCAGTATCTAATACCTAGATAGTAGTATCATATATGGAGAAATTGCAAAGAGTTATCATATAATTGCCTTATGCAGTAATAGATTCTTCTTCTTCAGCTTGTTCGGATTTAGAGAGGCAATGTACTGAGGATAGTTCTTCTTTCAGTATCCTTGCTTCTTACAGTAGAAGCATTCCACCTTGATCTGGTTAGATTTGAATTTCTTGGTCTCATCCTGCATAAATGTCCCAGATGCTGTTGCACCTTCTTACTTTTCTTCTTCTTGTTCTTCTTTTCTTTCTTAAAGGATTGACAACTAGAAGAAGATCATTCCACTAAATTCACCAATTCCTTGAGGAGCTAGCGATCCATTTCAAATTTCTACAGCAACTCTAGCAAACCATGGTAGTTAATTATAGGCTTTGTTATTCGATAATGAGTAAGGAATGGAAGGTATGACTTGTGTTGACCCCCTAAGTAATTTTGATGATGACCAAATATTAAAGCAAGTGATTACTAATATATTTTATTTTAAGTGTTCCAATATCAGAAGTAAGAGAGCTCTTTGATCAAAATAAAGAAGACATAAAGTAGAAATCAAATGAAATTCAAATCCCCTAAAATTGCCTTAGAGCAGTCTTCGAGACATCTTGGATTTTTTTCGAGAGCTCTCGAGTAGACTAGCACATAGCAAACATAGTTCTAGCTCAATTTCAAGAAGTCTTGAGTGAACTTTGAGATGTCTCGATCTCAGATGATAGAAATTTAGTTTCTATACTTTGAGAGTGAGAGATCTCATAGAATTCTCGAGAGGTCTCACGGTACCAGTGAGATATCTCATTCAGAACTGAGATGTCTCGGTCTCAAGCGAGCCATTTTTTTAAGAAAGATGATTTTTCATGCGATTGAAGATGAGAGCTCTCTTGATCAAGTCGAGAGGCCTCGTAACCTAATGAGATATCTCGAGATAAATCAAGAGGTCTCGAGACACGGTGATAGCTTTTTGATGGAATGTTTCAGATTAGATTTTTTCCATTCCAATGGCTAGTTGCTGCTCTTCAATGATCAGATTTTGCTTTTTTTGAACTCCAATTATCATCAAAAAATAGAAAATGCTGGAGATATAAAAGGAAGAAAGATTATTTTTCAAAATTAGAAAAAAGCAAGAGAAAGAAAAGCATGCTCTATTCTTGAATGAATACCCAATCTCCAATCAATCTGTTCTCTCAAGCTTTGAAGAATCCTCAAGTGTGTTAACTCCACACATTCAAATAGGCTTTCAACGAACTACGAAGATAATTTTTTTGCTCATTCAAAGGAGCATTTCGAGTTGTAAAATTTGTTTTTCTCTTTTCATGTACTTAGTTTCAGCAGGAACTAAAACTTAGATTTTGGGGCTTTTTCTCCCCTCTATTTATTCAGATTGATTCATCTGATTCTTGTAAAGATTGTGGTTGGTGAACCTAGGAAAAAATCGACTAGATTTTTGGATAGTGAGTCCAAAAAAACTATCTAGTTGTAATCTTGCGAGATTATAGTGAAATTTTCAAGAATGTGCTTGAGGAGTGGACGTAGGTGCTGAAAGAGCACTGAACCACTATAAAATTCTCTTATTTGTGTGTGTTCTCTAAATTATGTCTTCTATTTACTCATACATTTGATTCACTTAGGTTTTAATCATTTAGCACTACACATATCTACTTTAATTTTTGAAAACCCAATTCACCCCCCCCCCCACCTCTTGGGTTGTCTATCTGGGCAATAATTGGTATCAGAGCCTTGGTTCTCTACTAATTATTGATCTTATCAACTAGAGACAAAGATCATGTCAACCCAACTAGGAGGTTCACTTGCCAAAGGGCAATCCACAAATAGGCCACCTCTTTTCAATGGATCCAACTATACCTATTGGAAAGCTCGCATGTGCATTTTCATTTAAGCCCTTGACTATGACATATGGAGTGTCATTGTCAATGGCCCACACACACCTACAATCATAGTCAATGACACATCCTTTCCTAAGTCGGAGAAGGATTGGGATGAGATGAACATGAAACTTATCCAATTAAATGCCAAGGCAATGAATGTACTTAATTGTGCTCTTGATGCAAATGAGTTTAATCGAATCTCACATGAAGGGATAAATTAAGTAAAAGAAACTAAAATTAACATGCTAGTTCACCAATATGAGTTATTTAAAATTGACCCCACTGAATCTATCACTAGCATGTACATAAGATTCCTTGATATTATAAATGGTTTAAAAAGCTTAGGTAAAGTTTATACTAATAGTGAATTCATTAGAGAGATCCTCAGGTCTTTGCCTAGGTCATGGAAAGCCAAAGTAACAACCATCAAGGAGGCAAAGGATTTGAACACACTGCCACTAGAGGAGCTCATTGGATCCTTGATGACACATGAGCTAGCCATGAGTAGGCACAATAAGAAAGACAACAAGAAGAAGAAAACAATAGCGCTAAAATCCATGGTTGATGAACAAGAAGATGATCTATCCACCAATGAGAAAAATGATGAAGACATGGCCCTGGTGATAAAAAAATTCAAGAAATTTATGGAAAGAAGAAGACAAGGATTCAAGAAGAGAAACTTCATTAGAGGAGAAGATAACAGGAAGAAAGAAAAAGAAAAAGAGAGAGATTAGCCCACTTGCTATGAATGTAAGAAGCTAGGACATTTTAGGGCTGAATATCCTCTATTGAAGAAGGGGCCAAAAAAAAGAAAGCCGTGTTAGCAACTTGGAGCGACAGCGATGAGTCAAGCATGGAGGAAGAAAATCAAAATGAAGCAAACTTGTATTTCATAGCATAAGATGATGAGATATCCTCCACTTTTGATTCAGATTTTACCTTTGATGAGCTTCAAGTTGCTTTTTATGATTTGATGAAAGATTTCAAAAAATAAAAATCTTAAAGAAATGACTCAAACACTCTTGAAAGAAAATGAAGAGGTAATTAGTAGCCCTAATAAGTTAAAAGAAGAAAATAAAATTCTAAATGATGAATTAGATAAATTAAAGCCTTTAGTTGATAAATTTACTTGTAGTTTTGAAAAATTACAAATGATTTTAAATAGTCAAAGAGGAGTTTATGATAAGGCTGGACTAGGATATAAACCCAAAGACAAAATCAAGTTTCTAAAAAATTTCTTCACTACACCCATCACTAATAGCACTTCTCATACCATTTGCTTTAAATGCAAAAAGGTAGGACACAAGGCTTTTGAGTGCAATACTAGAAGAGTTAATAAAAAGCATGTTAAAAGCATTTGTGATCCAAAGGAACCATGTATACTAATCCTAAAGGACCCAAGAAGACTTGGATACCTAAAACTATCACTTGATTGTTTGTGCAGGAATGCCTTGTAGCTCAAGGATCAAAATGTGATTGGTATTTAGATAGCGGCTGCTCAAGACATATATCGGATGACAAGCAACAATTCATCACCCTAGAAAAAAAGGAATGGGGAGTAGTCACCTTTGGCGATAATGGCAAAGGTAAAATAACTGGCTATAGTAAAATTTAGATTACTTCCTTGACCTTTATAGATAATGTATTATCAATTGATAATTTAAAACATAACTTGCTTAGTATTAGTCAACTATGTGATAGAGGTTTTAAAGTCTCATTTGAATCTCCTTTGTGCAAAATATCTAGTTCCTTGGATGATAGTTTAAAATTCATTGGATTTAGGCATGGGAACATCTACATGGTGAATCTTGATGAAATTGCCATGAAGAGTGGCCAATGCCTAGTTGCAATGAATGCTAATATAAAAGAAACTAGTTGGCTTTGGCACCAAAGATTAGATCATGCTAGCATGCATACTCTTTATAAATTGCATAATAAAGACTTAGTTAAGGGACTACCAAAACTAAATTTTCAAATTGATCATGTTTGTGATGCTTGCCAATTCGAAAAACAAACTAGGGAGAGTTTCAAATCCAAAAATGTAGTTTCAACTTTTAGGCCTCTTGAATTGATTCATATGAATTTGTTTGGACCTACTAGGACCACAAGCCAAGGAGGAAAGAAGTATGATCTAGTAATTATTGATAATTATTCTCGTTTCGCTTGGGTTCTATTTTTAGCTCACAAAGATGAAGCATTTTCATTATTTTTAAAGTTTTATAAGAAAATAACAAATAAAAAAAAATCTACTGTGGTATGTATCCATAGTGATCATGGCATAGAATTTAAAAACAAATACTTTGAAGAATTTTGCAATGAACATGGTATAGAACATAATTTTTCAGCACCTAAAATTCCTCAATAAAATGGAGTTATTGAAAAAAAGAATAGAACCTTAGTTGATATGGCCTGTACCATATTGTGTGAAGGAAATCTACCCAAATACTTTTGGACTGAAGCCATTAACACAGCATGTTACATCCTAAATAGAGTTTCTATTTATCCGATTTTAAAGAAAACCTCCTATGAGCTTAAAAAAAAAGCCTAATATTAATTATTTTCATATTTTTTATTGTAAATATTTTATTCATAATAATGTTAAAGATAATCTAGGTAAATTTGATGCTAAGACAGATGAAGATATATTCCTTGGATACTCTATATTTAGCAAAGAATATAGAGTCTTCAACAAATAATTTTTAGTTGTTGAAGAATCAATACATGTCATTTTTTATGAAGCTAACAATCATTCTTTGAGAAAAGATATTTTTGATGATGATACAGGAATTCTCGAAGATGGAATGAAGAAACTAAACTTAAAGGACAATATCATTCATGACAAAGATAACTCTATAACAATCATTGAACAAGATAAGGATGTTGAGATTGAAGTATCTAATGATTATAGAGATCTACCCAAGAAGTGGAGGTATGCACATAATAACCCAAAGGAATTGATCTTAGGTGATCCTTCATAAGGGGTAAGAACTAGATCTTCTTTTAAGGATACATTTGATTACCTTGCATTTATTTCTCAAATAGAACCTAGAAACATAGAAGAAGCTGAACAAGACTCTAATTAGATGCTAGCCATGCAAGATGAACTAAACCAATTTGAAAGAAACAATATATGTACTCTTGTAAATAAACCCATAAATCATCCTATAATTGGTACAAAATGTGTATTTAGGAATAAATTAGATGAACATGGTAATATTGTAAAAAATAAAGCTAGATTAGTTGCTAAAGGATATAATCAAGAAGAAGGAATTGACTTTGACGAAATATATGCACCTGTAGCAAGATTAGAGGCTATAAGATTGTTACTTGCTTGTGCCTATTATATGAATTTTAAATTATTTTAAATGAATATGAAAAGCACTTTTTTAAATGCTTATATTGTCGAAGAAGTATTTGTAGAAAAACCACCTAGATTTGAAAATCACTCACTTTCCAATCATGTATATAAGTTAAATAAAGCATTCTATGGACTTAAACAAGCACCTAGAGTTTGGTATGAGAGATTGAGCAAATTTTTATTACAAAATAATTTTATCAGAGGAAGTATAGACACCACACTATTTTTGAAAAAAAAAATAATGACCTTCTTGTAGTTCAAATATATATGGATGACATCATATTCGGAGCTACTGATGAAATTTTTTATTAAGAGTTTGCTAAGTTGATGCAGAGTGAATTTAAAATGAGCATGATAGGGGAGCTGAATTTCTTCCTTTGACTATAAGTCAAATAATCAAAGGAGGGCATTTTCATTAGCCAAATAAAGTACATCAAGGAGATGCTCAAGAAGTTTGGCATGGAAAATGGAAAGAAAATCGGCACACCCATGAGCCCTTCTTGTAAACTTGACAAAGATGAGAATGGTAAGAATGTAAAAGAAATGCTCTACAGAGGTATAATAGGATCCTTACTTTACTTAACTGCAAGTAGGTCTGATATATTATTTAGTATGTGCATGTGTGCTATATGTTAATCTAACCCTAAAGAATCACACTTATTAGTTGTTAAAAAAAATTTTAGATATTTGATCTACACATACAACTTAGGTCTTTGGTACTCAAAATAATCTTTCATTGAATTGATTGGATACACTGATGCAGACTATGGAGGATGTAAAATTAACAGAAAGAGTACCAGTGGCACTTGTCAATTTCTAAGATTGAATTTGATCTCTTGGTATAGCGAAAAGCAAAACTCTGTAGCACTGTCAAAGATCGAGGTCGAATATGTTACTATGGAGAGTTGTTGTGCTTAAATACTTTGGTTCAAACAATAACTCGAAGACTTTAGAATTAAGCAAAACAAGATACCTATTAAATGTGATAACACTAGTGCCATACACCTGACAAAAAATCTTGTTTAACATTCAAGAACCAAACACATTGATATTAGACATCATTTTATTAGAGATCATGTTTAAAACAATAACATTGTGCTTGAATTTGTTTCAACTTAAAATCAATTAGCTGACATTTTACAAAACCTCTAAGTGAAGATAAATTCTCTAAAATTCGGGATGAACTTAGTGTATATGATCCTTTATAAAAATATTTAATCTTAAATTTTTTGGATTATTTTTTGGTCTCCCTCTATCATCCAAAATACTCCTAATTTAATCTTTTTCATGCTCTTGCCTTTTTATGATTCTCACATTGTTGTGATTTTGATGCTGACAAAAAGGGGAAGAAATATTAAAGAGAAATTTGCAAATGCATAATTAAATCTAACATACAAAATTAAAATGTATAATCATTCAAATCAAAAATATAAATTCTTAAAAAGGAACTTTTAGAAAATGAAATGATTGAAATGAACAAATACAAAATGAAAAGAATGTTATTCAAATCCTATTCATTTCATGAGAGCATGCACTAAGGGGTCGCTTTAGCACAAAAATTTTGTATTCATTAGTTCTTGATATACATTGCTTACGTTCCTTTTATGGCTTGCTTAATGTTTTGTCATCATCAAAAAGGAGGAGATTGTTGACCCCTTAAGTGATTTTGATGATGACCAAACATTAAAGCAAGTGATTACTAATATATTTTATTTTAAGTATTCAAACATCAGAAGAAAGAGAGCTCTTTGACTAAAACAAAGAAGACATAAAGCAAAAATCAAATGAAATTCAAATCTCCTAAAATTGCCTTAGAGCAGTCTTCAAGATGTCTCGGATTTTTTTCGAGAGCTCTTAAGTGGACTGGCAGGCAGCAAACGTAGTTTTAGCTTGATTTCAAGAAGTCTCGAGTGAATCTCGAGACATCTCAGTCTCAGGTGATAGAAACTCAATTTCTATGCTCTGAGAGCATGAGGTCTCATGGGATTTTTGAGAGGTCTCGTGGTACCAGCGAGATGTCTCATTCAGAACGGAGATGTCTCGATCTCAGTCGAGCTATTTTTTTTAAAAAGATGATTTTTCATGCGACTGAAGATGAGAGCTCTTCTGATCAACCCAAGAGGCCTCGTAACCTAGCGAGACATTTTGAGACAAATCGAGAAGTCTTGAGACACGGCGACAGCTTTTTGATGGGGCATTCCAGGTCAGAATTTTTTCGTTCCAACAGCTAGTTGCTGCTCTCTAATGATCAGATTTTGCTTTTCTTAAACTTCAATCATCATCAAAAAAAAAATGCTGGAGATATAAAAGAAAGAATGATTATTTTTCAAAAGAAGAAAAAAACAAGAGAAAGAAAAGCTTGCTCTATTCTTGAATGAATACCCAATCTCCAATCAATCTGTTCTCTCAAGCTTTGAAGAATCCTCAAGTGCGTTAACTCTACACATTCAAAGAGGCTTTCAATGAACTACAAGGATAACTTTTTTGCTCATTCAAAGGGGCATTTCGAGTTGTAAAATTCATTTTCCTCTTTTTGTGTACTTGGTTTCAGTAGGGATTGAAACTTGAATTTTGGAGCTTTTTCTTCTCTCTGTTTATTCATATTGATTCATCTGATTCTTATAAGGATTGTCGTTGATGAACCTAGAGAAAAACTAACTAGATTTTTGGATAGTGAGCCTGAAAAAACTATCTAATGATAATCTTGCAGAATTATAGTGAAATTTCCAAGCGTGTGCTTGGGGAGTGGACGTAGGTGCTGGGAGAGCACTGAACCACTATAAAATTCTCTTGTTTGTGTGTGTGCTCTTAATTGTATCTTCTATTTGCTCTGACATTTGATTCACTTAGGTTTTAATCATTTAGCACTACACATATCTATTTTAATTTTTGAAAACCCGATTCACCCCCCCCCCCCCTTAGGTTGTCCATCTGGGCAACAACTTGGGCAAGGAGTTCAGAATGGCATCATTCCCAAGCTGCTCATGCAAGAGAAAGATGAGCTTGCTCAACTGCTCAATCAACTCGATCATGCACAATACATGATCAGTGACTTGTGCCCTATCCCTCATCCGGGCATTGAAGATGGCACAACTAGTCTTGTTCCTCTCAACATTGTCGGGAGTGCCAAAAGACTCGTTCAACATTTGAAGCATGTCTTCTAGCTGAGCCTTCTCAAAGCTGCGACTGAATACATCGCTCATAGCTATCAGCATGATACAGTGCACTATGATATGGTCATTGAGACACTTCATGTAAGTATCTCGTGTACGGATTAGTAGTGCTCCCAAGCCTTGGGAGGCCACAGAAGGAGTCAGGGTGTTGGCTTCGAGAAGTCTAAGACATGTGTGGTCCTAGGGCTAGGATAGGAGTTGTCTTAGGATGAAGGTGGTGTAGCCCTCTACAAACTTGAGGTTCAGGTGTGAGGATCTTGAGGGGCTTGATAAGTGCTCCATAGACCTAAGACACAAGGTGGAGTAAGAAATCAGAGCTAGGAGAAGAATCAGCTAAGACAAGAGACTGATGATAAGAAACATGCAGAATTTCTAGCTCTACTTTTAAATTTTTTTAAAAAATTAATGCAACAAAATTAAAAATTAATCTAATTAATTTTTTAAAAGTTATTGATCATATAAAATATCCGACATACCAAGGATCTAAATGTGATATACATGCTTTTAAATCTAAAAATTAAATCAATAGAAGTAAATAATTTTACTACTCTGTGTTCAGAACATAATACTTTGAATGGGTAGCCAAACACCATAATTTAATCGCCACTAGGGAGGTCCTCTCATTGTGATGTAGCCACAAAAGTCATCTAGCCTCCGTGGATCGTCCACATGAGGCCTTGGTCCTGATCGGCTCCTCCTAAGTGCTAGTTCGATGCAAGATGCTTTCGATGATAGATGTTAATCAAACTTCTTTGATCTTCCTCCACAAGAACTTTGGATGCTTTGGATCAGTAGTAGAGGAAGAGGAGAGGTAGAGGAGGCTCTCCACAAGAACATCCATATAGGTGATTTGGTCCTCATCGTTCTTATCGAATTTGATAGGATTTCCATTCCAGATCAAGAAACCATAGTATCTATTCAATTGACGTGGTACTCTACCAAACCACCTTAAGGGTGCAAGTTCATTGGGCTCCAGATTTGATCTAATCAAATTCGGTTCAGGTTTGGCTACTTGTGCCAATTTTTTCACCTGCTGAACTTTCTCAAGTTCGATCTTAGAGATATTAGTTCCTTCACCAAGAAATTTCTTTTCTAAAAAGATTGTCTTAAGACTGACAAACATCTTTTGCTCATCAATAAGGTATAAATAATATCTTTTGGTCTCTTTTGGGTATCCTATAAAACTATACTTGTCAAACCTTTGTCCAAGCTTATCCGTTACTAAATGTTTGACATAAGCCGAACACCCTCAAACCCTAAGGTACGAGAATACTAGCTTATGCCCTATCCACATCTCATATGGCATTTTGGAAATAGACTTACTCAGAACCTTATTTAGAATGTAACAAGCTGACTCAAATACATGTCTCGATAAGAAGATTGGCAAACTGGTAAATCCCATCATGAATCGAACCATGTCCAACAGGATCCGATTCCTTCTTTTAGACACACCACTATGCTGTGGTATTCTAGGAGGAGTCTATTGGGAGAGAATCTCATTTTCTCCTAGATATGTCTAAAATTCACTAGAAGGATACCCCCTTGGTTAGATCGAAGAGTTTTAATACTCTTTCTAGTTTGCTTTTCTACCTCATTATGAAATAGTTTGCACATTTTAAATGATTCCAAAGTATGCTTCATCAAATAGATTTGCCCATACCTAGATAGGTCGTCAATAAATATTATGAAGTTGAAATATCCATCTCTAACACTTAAGCTCATGGATCCACATACATCAGTATGCACTAGACCCAAGAGTTCACTAGCTTGCTCACCCTTTCCAGTAAAAGATAACTTGATCATTTTACCAAGAAGAATGGACTCACAAGTTGGAAGTAATTCATAATTACTAACTTTAAGAATTTCTTCTTAAGCTAATCTATTTATTCTATTCTTATTAATGTGACCTAATCGATAGTGTCAAAGATAGACTTCAGATATATTATTTATTCTAGGATATTTACTAGAGGACTTAACCATATTAATAGGTCATGATAGTAAATAAATATTGTTACTCAATTGTCCAATACAAATCATAACACCATTCAAAATTATATTATAAAATTTTTTTATTGAAAATTCATAACTATTCTTGGCGAAAAGGCCTATAGAAATAATATTCAACAAAAAATTTGGACAAAAGTATCAATCATATAGAATAAATTTATAAGAATTGATTACAAGGTTCATGATTCCTAAAGCTAGAACTAGAACTTGTCTTCTATCTCCAATATTTAGGAACCTCTCATCTTCATCAAATCCCCTACTAACCTATAAATACTACATCGAATTACAAATATGATAAGGGCTTTCAGTATCCAATACCTAGGTAGTAGCATCACATATTAAGAAGTTGTAAGGTATTATCATGTAATTATCCTGCCCAGCAACTACTTGCTTTTTTCTCGATCTATTTGGATTCAGGGAGGTAATGTACTAAGGATAGTTTCTTTTTTAGTTCTCTTGGATCTTACAAAAGAAGTACTCTGCCTGGCTTCGATCAGGCTTGGACTTCTTGGTCCGACCCTATGCAAATATCCCGACATGCGGCTGCACCTTCTGAAGGAAAATCCTGATTTTTCGGTCCAGGTTCATTCAGGTCTGATCAGATCAAGAGATATATTTCAAAAATATTTCTCTTGATCCTAATCAGATCTTGATATGTTTCAAATCTGATTATTATTATTTTAGAAATCAAAATAAAATTAGATAAATTAAATCAGATTTTACTTACCTTGATATGGGTAATCCTATTACCCATTGATGATCTTGTATGCAGCGGAAGGTTCTGAATCTAGCCACGCAAGTGCCTGGCCTCTACCGGTATCCACTTGGACTAGATCTAGAGATCCTCTTCTTCTCTATCATGTCTCCAAAAATAAGATCTAGATCTAATCTGGAGGATCTTCAAAACTCCTTTTGAAGATCAGCAGTCGTCCTTTGCAGCAGCACAGCCTTCTAGCTTTTACTCGCCTTTCTCTTGTCTAGATTGCACCAACCAAGGTCCAAAACCCTTTTGGACATGGAGAGGAGAGGGAGAAGGTGGTTTGGCATGGTGGAAGAGGGGAGAGGCAGTCTTGGGGCATGGGGAATTATGATTTTTTTTTAATCATAATCTGAGTTGGGCGTAGGGTCTTATTTATAGACTGATTGTGATCCAACTTCTCTTCTTTCCAACCAATCACAACTCTTTATGAAATCAGATCTAAATCTAATTAGTGGGAATAGAGTCCCCTGGATTCCTCCTTAGAGGGTGCCTAAGACCAGTCAAAGTTGGTTCTTAGGAGAACTCTAATTGGAATCCAAAAAGGAGATGGAGTCCCGGTCCAACAGGGACTCCTAGGTGTCTCCAACTTGGGCACACGCCTAGGGTGGCGTGCGCCCTCCCCCTTGCCAGATTTTGGTCGGGGGACAAGCCCCCACCAGCTCTCCAATAGATGCGTGACATGTGGTCAAAAGTTAAAGTGTCTATGGTCAACATTTGAGCAGTCAAAGGTAGACTTTTAACCAAAGTTAAAGAACAAGAAATGGCAGGTGACCAAAAATGGCAGGTAATGTCTTACAAAATAAGACAACCTTTTTTGACTTGGACAACCTCCAGTCAAACCATATGAAGGCCTCTGATTGAGCACAAACTCCTTTGGCTCAGGCAGGATAACTTATTTATGATAGTAAAAGAAGAACGTTAGGTTCAATCGAGTGCTAGCATGATTTTCTTGAACCTAATTGAATCTCATTCAGATCAATTAAACTAGACCAGTTCAATTGATGATCACCAGATTCCAACCTTTGTTTGTATAACCCAGTTAGGTTCAATTTTGTATGGTAATGGAATATGTCATGATCCCTATCATCGACATCATCGAAACTCCTTTCGATGGATCAGAACTCTTCTGATTCGAACAGCTAGAATGATCGATCATCTAAATCATTCTAATTACTCCCAAAATCCATCAGTGACACCTAGCAGTATATGGTGGCAACCCATCAGAGCTAAATGCGAACCTCTTGGTGCAGCTACCTGTGTGATTAAGTTC
Organism: Cocos nucifera; assembly: GCA_006176705.1. NCBI lineage: Eukaryota > Viridiplantae > Streptophyta > Magnoliopsida > Arecales > Arecaceae > Cocos > Cocos nucifera. The sequence continues at coordinate 161,857 of QRFJ01000914.1, read as the reverse complement.
TTCTATCTTGAGCCCCGATCAGATTAGGGTTAAGGTGAACTCGTCAAACCCTAGTTTCTGTCATATAATGTAATCATTCGATTCGAGTCCGATGTGAAAATCTAAATAGAAACTCTTTCTATTATTTAACTCTACCATGGCCATGGGCTTCCGGACTTGATTCTCATGATCATCATAGGGCTGCTCCTCTACCACCGAGGTAGATAGATTCCATCTTGATGCAATCCAGTTCCAACAATGAACATGCTATAGCCAACATACACCTCAGGATTCCGAATGGCTAGGAGATCGAGTAATGGTGTAGTCAAACTATAACACCCTCAAGGTGAACTACCAATGCACCTCAGGTCAAAGAACCAGACACACTACTACAGCATCGAGTCAGTCATTGATGAGAAGGTAGACTCCCTAATGACTACTCGAGCTGGTCACGCTCAGTGCCCTCATTCTCTAACGAGTACCTGTACTCTCGCTCTGATGTCTCCACACCGTAGACTCAAGACTCATCTACTAAAGAGAAGCGATTGTACACCAACCTTCCAGATCAATCACCATCCTCATGATGATCCTATGGTCGGGAGCATTTTATGAGTTAACAATGATTATTCATGTCTTAAATTTTCAACTCTTGAAAATATGAATTATCATTACCATTAACTCAAAGGATGTATCACAGACACTAAATACACATATGTGATAGAAAATAACCCATTTTATTGATTTTAGTCAAAATTATAATTTTGCCCCTAGAAGTGTATTACAAATGTCAGCCAATTCTGGCTTCTAGGGCACACATATCTAACAATCTCCCACTTATCCTAAAGCTAATTGGCTACAAGTCTAAGTCCCATCTTTTCAAGGTGGACTTCGATCTTCTGCTGGCCCAATGGCTTTGTAAGTGGGTCTACCACATTGTCTGTGGAGTTGACTCTCTTGACCTCGACATAACCCTTTTTGAGGTAATCGCAGATGAGGTGGTATCACCGCTCAATATGCTTGAATATTTGGTGAGACCATGGCTCCTTAGCAAGGGCTATGGCGCCATTATTGTCGCAATATAGAGGAATGGCATCTGATGGCATTACTCCAATTTCTGCAGCAAACTTCTTGTACCAGAATGCTTCCTTCGTAGCCTCTGATGCAGCGATATATTCTGCTTTCATGGTGGAATCTGCTATCACCATTTATTTGAAACTCTTCCAGCTGATAGCACCACCATTGCACACAAAAAGACTCCCAGATATCGACTTTCGATCATCTATATCGGACATGAAATCTGAGTCTGTGTATTCCTGGACTTGGAGTTCTCCATTACCAAAGATCAACATCATATCCTTAGTTCTTCTTAAGTACTTAAGGATACATTTCACAGAAGTCCAGTGTTCTGCTTGTGACACTCACAGCATGGGCTATATCAGGTCGTGTACATAGCATGCATACATGAGGCTCCCTATTGCAGAAGCATAAGGGATCTTGCTCATGCATTCTATTTCCTCAGGTGTGCAGGGCCACATCTTCTTGAAAAGATGAATACCATGTCTGAAGGATATTAATCCTCTCTTAGAGTTTTTCATATTAAACCTCTTTAGTACTTTCTTTATGTACATCTTCTGTGAAAGTCCTAGCGTCTTATTCGGTCTATCCCTATAGACCTTAATTCCTAGAATAAAGGATGCTTCGCCTAGATCTTTCATGGAGAATTCCTTGGACAACCATATTTTGACTGTTGTTAACATGGGAAATATCATTCCCAATAAGGAGGATGTCATCCACGTATAATACGAGGAAGACAACAGCGCTCCCACTGACCCTTTTGAAAACACACGGTTCCTCTTCGTTTTTGATGAAACCAAACTTTTTGATTACATCATTAAAACGAGGGTTCCAACTCTGAGATGCTTGCTTAAGTCCATATATGGACCTTTGCAGCTTGCAAACCTTGTGATCAGTATCACTAGATGTGAAACCTTGTGGCTGTTCCATATAGATATCTTCCTCAAGATATCCATTCAAGAACGTCGTTTTCACGTCCATTTTCCATATTTCGTAATCGAAATAGGCTGCAATGACAAGCAATGTGCGGATGGATTTTAGCATAGCCACTGGGAAAAAGGTATCCTGATAATCAATGCCTTCGCATTGACTATAACCTTTTGCCACTAGTCTAGCCTTGAATGTTTCCACATTCCCATCTGCACCAATCTTTCTCTTGAAGATCCATTTACACCCAATAGGTACTATACCTTTTTTGGTGGATCTACCAAGGTCCAGACTTGGTTTGAGTGCATTGAGTCAATTTCTGACTGCATTGCCTCTAGCCATTTCTTGGAATCGATATCTGATATCACTTTGTTGTAGGTTTTGGGATCATCACCATGAGCACCATTGCCTACGAGGAACGTTTCCTCTACTTCCTCTAAAATAATACCTAAGTATCTCTCAGGGGGATGGAAAACTCTTTCCGATCTACGAGGTGGAGGAGGTAGTGTTCTTATTGGCTCAACCTGATTTAGTTCCAATTGGTCCTTAGCTCATTGTACTTGTGAGACTGCTCATCAAGCTTGATCTGCTTTCCAATGCCGCTATCTTGAATAAACTATTTTTCAAGAAAGATAGCATGTCGATTCACAATCACATTATGGTCTTCTGGAATGTAGAAATAGTATCGTAATGACTCTTTAGGATATCCTATGAATCGAGCTCTGAAGGACCTAAACTCTAACTTGTCCGCTTGTTGTCTTTTGACATGAGCCAAACAATCCCAAATTCTGAGTTGACTCAGACTTGGTTTCTTACCGTGCCATATCTCATATGGTATGGTAGGAATGGTTTTAGAGGAAACCCTATTCAGTAAATAAATTGAAGTTAACAATGAGTGTCCCTAAAGGAAACAGGGAGGTCTGTGAAGCTCATCATGGATCGAATGATATCTAATAGGGTCCGATTTCTTCATTCTGAAACCCCGTTGAGTTGAGGTGTTCCTGGTGGAGTCCATTGAGAGACTATGCCATTTTCCTTAAGACAGTCTAGGAATTCCCGGCTAAGGTATTCACCTCCTCGATCTGATCGAAGAACCTTAATGGATTTTTCAGTTTGTTTTTCTACTTCATGTCTGAATTCTTTGAACTTTTCAAAAGCTTCAGACTTCTGTCTCATAAGATACACATACCCATACCTAGACAGATCATCGATAAAGGTAATGAGTAAAACAAATGGATAGAAAACATGCAGAATTTTTAGCTCTACTTTCAAAATATTTTCAAAAAATTAATATAGAAAAATTAAAAATTAATCTAATTAATTTTTTAAGAGCTATTGATCATATCAAAAGATCTACATATCAAAGATCTAAATGTTATATACATGCTTTTAAATCTAAAAATTAAATTGACAATAGTAAACAATTTTACTACTCTATGTGTTCAGAACATGATTCCTTGCGTGGGGAGCCGAACACCATAATTTGATCACCACTAGGGAGGTCCTCTCATTGCGATGTAGCCACATAAGTTATCTAGCCTTCATATATCATCCATAGGAGGCCCTAGTCCCGATCGTCTCCTCTCGAATGTTAGCTCGATGTAGGATGCTTTCGCAGCTAATGTTGATTGAACTCCTTCGATCTTCCCCTATAGG